>RWGY01001133.1:0-119681 GCA_007726485.1 Eragrostis curvula | reverse complement strand
AGTAATAAACTCCTACCACTATGTTTGGTGTTTACTTAGATTCTATTTGTGCAGGTATTTGACGGTATAAATCGTGCCGTAACGACCGTCAACATACGTCCAGTTCATGGCTGTCCCGAACTACACCTACCTCAAGCTCAAAATGCCGGGGCCGAAAGGGGTTATCACTGTGAGTACGTCCGTGCAGAGGGCGTACGAGGTGGACCTGGAGAATTGCAACCTCGCGACGGCGCTCGCCCTCAAGGAGGAGCTGCTGACCGTCAACCAGGTGGAGTCGGAGGACGCGCCGGACGCGAAGAAGACGGCGGGCTCCTTCAACCTCGACACCGACACCAAGCCGATCCCGCTCAACCCTTCCGACCCCAACAGCAAGGTGGTGTTGATCGGGGCATCGCTCTCCAGCAAATAGGAAAGTGCGCTCGTCGACTTCCTCCGCGCCAATCAAGACATATTTGCATGGAAGCCCTCGAACATGCCGGGCATTCCCCGGGAGGTCGCCGAGCACTCCCTCTGCATCAAGCCGGGCTCTCGACCCGTCAAGCAACACCTCCGCCGCTTCGACAAGAAAAAGCACAAGGCCATCGGCGAGGAACTAGCAAAACTCCTAGCAGCAGGTTTTATTAAAGAACTGTACCACCCTGAATGGCTAGCTAATCATGTACTCGCTTGTAAGAAAAATGGGAAATGGAGGATGTGTGTTGACTACACGAATCTGAATAAGGCATGCCCGAAGGATCCGTTCCCTTTGCCGCGCATAGACCAAATTGTGGACTCGACGGCAGGGTGCGAAACCCTCTGTTTCCTCGATGCCTACTCGGGATATCACCAGATCCCGATGAAGGAGTCGGATCAACTCGCCACCTCGTTCATAACCCCGTTTGGTGCGTACTGTTACGTGACTATGCCTTTTGGGCTAAAAAACACCGGCGCCACGTATCAACGATGCATGATCAAGTGCTTCGGGGACCTCATCGGAGAGGTCGTGGAGGCATACGTGGACGACATCGTAGTCAAGTCCAAGCACACCGATCAACTCGTCTACGATCTAGCCAAGTCTTCGACAGACTAAGGGCAAACGGGGTCAAGCTCCATCCCGAGAAGTGTGTGTTTGGCGTCCCGAAGGGCATGCTGCTTGGGTTCTGCGTATCCGAGCGAGGCATCGAGGCCAACCCCGAGAAGATCGACGCCATCCTCAAAATGGGGCCGATCCAGAATGTGAAAGGCGTGCAGCGAGTCATGGGCTGCTTTGCGGCGCTAAGCCGATTCATCTCGAGACTCGCGAGCGTGAGTTACCCCTTTATCGCCTTCTCAAAAAATCTGACCACTTCGAGTGGACGCCGGAGGCCCACGAGGCTTTAGGTGGCTTCAAAGCCATGCTCACCAACTCACCAATCCTGACCGCTCCGACCACGGGAGAGACTCTCTTGCTCTATATCTCGGCCACGACGCAGGTGGTGAGCACCGCGCTGGTCGTGGAGAGAAACGAGCCGGGGCACGCGCTCAACGTGCAGCGACCGGTCTACTTCATCAGCGAAGTCCTGTCCGACACCAAGACGCGCTGGATCCAGATCCAGAAAATGATCTGCGCGGTCGTGATTACGCGGCGCAAGCTACGCCACTACTTCGACGCCCACCGCGTCGTCGTCGTGACCTCATTTCCCTTGGGCGAGGTTCTCAGGAACAAAGAGTCCTCGAACAAGATAGCCAAATGGGCGATCGAGCTCATGGGACAAGAACTCGAGTTCGCGCCTCAAACGGCGATCAAGTCGCATGTTATCGCGGAATTCATCGCCGAATGGACCGAGGTCCAGCTGCCGGCGGCCCCTGTAGACCGGGAATGCTGGAGGATGTACTTCGACGGTTCGCTCACGAAGAGAGAAGCCGGAGGGGGATGGGTGCTCGTCTCACCTCTCAAGGTGCGGATGAGGTATGCCGTCCGACCTAACTTCCCGGCGTCGCACAACGTGGCCGAGTACGAGGCCCTGGTCAACGGCGTCAAGGCTGCAATCGAGCTTGGAGTCAAAAGGCTCGAGATATTTGGGGACTCGCAGCTTGTTGTAGCCCAGGTCCGGAATGAGTCGAACTGCGTCAACCCCAAGATGGCCGCATACTGTGCCGAGGTTCGACGTCTCGAGGAGAAGTTCGACGGTTTCAAGATCACGTATCTGCCTCGACAGCAGAACGAAGCCGCCGACCTTTTGGCCAAGCTGGCTTCCAATGAGGAACCCGTCCCGACCGGGATTTTTGCCAGCGATCTAAACAAACCCTCCATCAAGGAGCCGACCGACTCCCATGAGGAGGGAAAACTCGCGCCTGGCGACCCGACCCCGCACTCAACCCCGGCGCCGAATCCGACCTCCGTCTCGACCCCTGTCGGGTCGGACGACCGCGCGGCATTCGTCATCGCCTCTGTGGATGAAGACGCGGAGGGTCCGGGGCCCGAGCCCGACCCCCCGCCGAACGATTGGATACGGCCTTTCCTCGACTACCTGCTGAAGGAGCTGCTTCCTCCCGACTCGACCGAAGCCAAACGCATCGCCCGATGGGCGAAGTCGTTCATCACGATGGAAGGTGAACTGTTCAAAAGAGGACATTCAGGCGTGCTGCAGCGTTGCATCCCCCTCGGTTATGGAAGGGAGTTGCTCCGTGACATACATGAGGGGACATGTGGCCATCATGCCGCTCCCCGCAGTCTGGTTGGCAATGCGTTCCGTCACGGCTTCTACAGGCCGACGGCAGTGGGCGACGCCGAGAAGATTGTGCGCGCCTGCGAAGGGTGCCAATTCTACGCCCGGCAAACCCACATGCCGTCCCAAGCCTTACAGACAAATCCCCTGACGTGGCCATTTGCCGTATGGGGACTCGATCTGGTTGGCCCTCTGAAGAAAGCGCCCGGGGGCTACACCCACCTGCTTGTGGTCGTCGACAAATTTTCGAAGTGGATCGAGGCCCGACCCCTCGCCACAATAAGGTCAGCTCAAGCGGTGATCTTCTTCCGAGACATTGTCCATCGATTTGGAGTCCCTAACTCCATCATCACCGACAATGGCGCTCAGTTCACTGGCCAAGAATTCTTAGAGTTTTGCGACGACTACAACATCAGGGTCGATTGGGCAGCCGTGGCTCACCCCCGAACGAACGGGCAGGTCGAGCGTGCGAATGGTATGGTCGTGCAAGGCCTCAAGCTCAAGGATTGCGCCGGCAGATGGGTCCAGGAACTTCCGTCGGTACTTTGGAGCCTACGCATGACCCCGAGTCGAGCTACCGGCCACACCCCTTTCTTCATGGTCTACGGGGCCGAGGCGGTGCTCCCGACCGACCTCGAGTACGGGGCCCCGAGAGTCCGAGCCTACACAGAAGACAATAACAAGCGCTTCCTCGAAGACGCGCTTGACCAAATTGACAAGGATCGTGAGGTCGCACTCTTACGCGCAACAAAGTACCAGCAAGCCTTACGACGCTACCACGGACGTCGAGTCCGCGGGTGAGCGTTTGGCGTGGGCGACCTCGTCCGCCGACTCGTGGAAACCAACAAGGACCGCCACAAGCTCTCGCCGCCCTGGGAGGGACCGTTCATCATCTCCGAGGTGCTCCGACCCGGAACCTACAAGCTGATGGACTCGGAAGGGCAGCAGATCAAGAACGCGTGGAACATCGAACAGCTACGTCGCTTCTATCCCTAAACCCTTTCCATACTACATTTCGCTTTTGCTCTTATCGTAGAGACACTTTACTCTCACCTCACCCATATTCGGAGCAGCCGTTGGGTCCGACCCCCCACTCGGGGGTTACACCCGGCAGGTGCGGTGACAACACCGCGCGGGTCGAAGGTATGACGAGGCGACAACCTTGCGAAAACAACGCAATTTCGCAAGGTTCGTGTCCGACCTCCCGTACCAAGGACTCGCGTTCCGACCCCTCGATGCACACATTGTCGCTTTGAGATGAAAGAGTGGCAGACCATGGTCCCAGGCCCGACTGCTCGGTTCAAAGGCACCTGATGCCCCAGCGTCTAAAGACGGCCTAAGCCAGCGGAAGGGATTCAAGGCCAAAAGTCTAACGCTCAAAGCCAAACAAGCTACAATCGTGGCGCAATGCGAAGGATCGAAAACAACGATAGTGAATTAAACAAGCATCTCCATCTACAGTTTAACTCTCCGACTGTTCGAGACAAAAGACAAAAGATGAGGGGCCTCCGGGGGCCTAATCCTCAGCCGTCGGAGGACGCAAGAGGAACTCTTCTTTGTACTTCGCCAAGAGCCGCTCAGCGTCTGGGCGTACCTCCTCCTCAAAGGCCGCCAAGGTCTCAGGGGAGGCCCCTTCGGCAAAACCTTCGCTCATCAGCTCCACCCCAACGTCCGGCTCGTAATGGGAATGGACGACGGTGAAGGACAAACGAATTCCGCCCTCCGTCACATTTTCCTCCAAGGCACTCACGTGGGTCGGCAGGGCAAGCACCTGCCGCGTCGTCTCATGAAGATCATTGGTCACTTTCATCCCCAGCTGGGAGCACGAATGGAGGAAAGCAAGCCTCAAGTTGTCGAGTTCTCCAACCACGGCTTGAGATTCCACCAGCTCCTATTCAAGCACTAAAAAAATGAAAAACAGAGGTAAGGCGCCAAAGAGAATATGGATGAAAAAGCACCGAGGAAGGAAAGGCACCACTTACCGCCATTCTGATCACGAAGCTGAGCCAACTCACTCGAAAGGTTGGCGAAAGCAACCTCGGCGACCTCCCGCAGCTCCCGCTCTGCCTTCACCTCGGCAGCAAGGCTCGCGCCCCGTCTCTCAGCAGCCCCGGCTCGCTCCCGCGACGCCTCCAAGGACGCTTCGGCGTCCTCTGCGCGCCTCCGTAGCGTCTCCATCTCCTCGGCGGTGACAACCACCTGAGCGGCAACGGCACGCTCAGACGACCGGTGACGCAGTCGCTCTCCCTGGGAGCGCAACCACTCGGACTTCATCCGACTGTCCTCCAGGGCGACCTGCAAAAATTTAAAATCTATAGCTCTATGCTCCTCGATGATCTTATATTCCTACCAAAGCCATATGTTGAATACATTGGAAAACCTACACACATATGCTGCTTGTCATTACATTGAGCTTTATCAAAATTGTGTGACCCTAGTGAGAAACTTGTCATACTCTCTTGATCAAGATCACGTACACTCCACCTCACATGCTGAACTTCTACACTGGAAGTTAAGCAATACCACCATCCATCCACCAAAATAAGTACTCCACAAAAGCATTGTTACCTTTCTCTCTCTCTAATTATCATTGGAGACATGGCTATGCAAAAGAAAGAATAATCCCTGCTCATACAAAAGTAGAGCATGATGAAAAAAAGAGAAGGGATAATGTTGAAAAAAAAAAAGAGAAAGAAGGAATCATAGCCATGTCCTCCTCAAACATTCAAAAAAGAGAAAGAGAGAAGGAACGCAAAAAAGGAGTACAATTTCCACCACAACACCCTCATACACACTTGCACATCTTGATCAAGGTTGTATGACTTGCATTCTCCATGGATCCACCATTTTGGTTCGGCAAAATATGTGATACAAGTATGCCTCTCTTTCATTCCCTACCAAGCTCCACACAAAGCCTTTTGTAGAAGTAGGATGAAAAGAGGCAAATCCAATGCCTTGGTAAGGAACCATACACATTGAGCGATTTGAGAGTGATCATTTGAGGAGTATGAGCTATGTCTTTACTTTGAAAATCTATCAAAAACCCAAGTTACTCAGCAGAGGGAGTTATGATGACTTGAATCAAGACCGTTCCATTCCTCAACCGCCCAAGATGACATGGTAGACACATCAAAAGTTCACGGGTACAGATATGGCTTGGAATAACTTGTATGCTAGCCTCATACCAATGGAAGTCGTGTTTTATCTTAATCTTCCACCTTCACTCGAGGACGAGCAAAGGCTCAAGTGTGGGGGTCTTGTTGACGGTCGTTACGGCACGATTTTGACCGTCAAATACCTGCACAAATGGAATCAAAGTAAACACCAAACATAGTGGTAGGGCTTAAAACTAACGAATTCCACAAGTCTTGGTGAAATTATGGGTGCAGGTGCAATCAAGATGAATCCTATACAAACCCGAGGGAAAAGAGGCCCGAAACTCCAAGTCCTGGAAACTCAGTTTTTCCCGGAATAAAGATATCTTCCAAGGGCCCAATAACCGAGAGAAACACTCAAGTCTACCCATAGCACTCGGGACCAAGGTCAAGGAACAGAGGGGAGGCCACCTGCCAAGGCCCAGCCCAGGTGGGGCCAGCCACAGGTCGGCCGACCCCCCCTAGCTGGGTCGGCCGACCCCCCCTCAAGCCCAATGAGGCCCACTCTTCTATGGCGGTTCGCAACCGACGTTGCAATGTCGGTTCCCCCTGCAATCAATGATACCACCTCGCGGAACCGACTCAATTCCACCGACCTTGGAGGCTATAAATAAAGGGGTACCCCCCCTCCTACACCACAAGACAACACACATTGACACCAAGAGGAATCCATTCTCTAGCATTAGACTAGTCTCTAGGCTGTAGAGGAGTAGAGGGGAGAGTTTGGTAGAGGAGAGGGCTGTCCTCCCTTTGTGAGGACTTAGCCCAATCTTGTATCTTGAGGATACTTGCTAATAATATATTGTTCGTCGTTCGTTCTTCGTTCGTTCGTCGTTCGTTCATCGTTCGTCGTTCGTTCATCGCTCGTTCGTCGTTCATCGCATATCAAGTAAGTATCAAGGTCCACCTCAATAGAATTAACTTCTTTATTCCTTATGACTTATGATTGTACTAGTATGATAGCCATGTGCTTTCTATGTGGTTGTTATCTAGTCATGATTGGTTGCTTCATGCTTGACATGTCTTTATTCATTCGTTTATGTCCTTACACTCGATTCATGCATGAAGTGGTGAGACATGCTCGGGCCCATGACTTGTTAATCCGTAGGGTTAGAGTTATGTGCGATATAGATCGTAGCTTGTTAATCCGTAGGGTTAGAGTTACGCATGTCTCACCCATTGACTTGATGATCCGTAGGGTCAGAGTCATGCATGTTCTAGCACTTGATCTGTTGATCCGTCGGGTCAGGATTAGGTGTACTCTTATTCCCGACTTGATGATCCGAAGGGTCAAAGTCCCGTGGGAATCGAGAGTACTGTTTAGCAATGTGAGCGTGGTGCTTAGGTTGATAAACAGCTTTGAGTGTTTGGTTGTCTGCTTGAACAAGAGAAGGTCTGGCAGCGAGGACTTAATTGCCTTGCTGTCACGTGACCCTAGGACTGGCATAGGGACTTAATAGCCCTAGTGTCACGTGTCCTGGTAGAGGGTTGCCGGTAGGTGGTGACAGCCCTGCTGTGCCTAATCCTCTTTGTTCTACGGTAGATAGCCTTGATTGCCTGGTAGAAGGAATACCGGTAGGTGGTGACAGCCCTGCTGGTTACCCCCCTTGTTCCAGGTTGACATAGAGCTTAGACTTGTATGTGTTGCATGAGCAGGAATATAAGAAGTACATAAGGATCCATCTCAGCTCTCTTCTTAACCCCGCTTAGCCTAGGCTTAGTTCTAGTGTTAGATTGGATTGCTCTGGTTGTGTTGTCACTACTACCCCTTATTATTATCCTTACCCCTGTTTAGACCTTGGTATATTATTAGTTATGTGATTATGAACTTTGCTATCTCGTAAACCACCGCCTTCCCTGTGGAAAATACGATACCCTTGAATACTCACGGGTGAAGTGCTACAACGGTATTCTCCGTGCGCTTGCGGATTTATCTGTGACCGTAAGAAATACCAACATCTGTTCGCCTCGGGAGTCAACTCCCACAGACGGAGGGAGCGTCTCATTAGAGGCAGCACCCGAGCCACGTGAAAATGCCCGGTGACTCCGGCCCACGACACCCCGGAGGTGCGCAACGCGCCGACAGCATTGATCAGGGGACGGATGTAGGCCACGTCAGTGCTCCCCAAATCCTTCCGCCACGAATGTGGCGCCTTCTCGATGTACCGCCAACGGATGTCAGAGGACATTGAGACGTACGGAATATAATTGTGCATCCTATTCTGTCACAACCGGATGCTCGCGCACCCGATTGGAGTTTCCATCGACGGTCTCCCCCTCTCGATGAGATGGGAGTGTTGCACCTAGAAAAAATACCTCCAAAGATTGAAATGGGGATCGATGCCCAAATACGCCTCGCACATGGTGATGAACCCAGCGACATGGCCAATCGAATCAGGCTCAAGGTGATGAAGCTCGACCTGATAATAGTGGAGGAGGCCATGGAAAAAGGGATGCGCTGGCATTCCGAACCCGTGATTGTGGAAATTGGCGACAGAAACGACGTACCCGTCGGGAGGGTCCGGCGCCTGAAGCCCCTCGGCAACGATCCACTCCGCGTATGTGCCATTTGGCTTCAGTAGCCCCCAGGATACGAGGCCATTTAGCACGCCTTCCCCCATCCTCTAAACGGGCCAAGGCGCTACGGTGGCGTCCATTGGCCTGGCACCCGAGGAAAAGAGGACGGCCGCCGCGGGCACAAGGCGACGACGATGAATGTCACCCGACGGCGGTTGATGGTGGAGGGCGGAACCCGCATAATGGGACCAAGGCGTGTGGCGGGGAGACGGAACGAAAGCGGAGCGCGGCGGATTGCGAAGGGACGAATCGGAGATCGCTGCGGATTCCGGCGGATTAGAAGGGGAAGATGCAACTGTAGCACGCGAAAGAGGAATGGTGAGTGCGGGAAGCTATCACCCCAGGTACGGATACTCGCACTTAACCCACCGAACCGTCGCGGCATCCTCCGACCCGTCGCGTCCCTTCAATTTCCCGCCTCGTGCGACGCGCCTTTCTCGTTTCGTTTTTTCTCTCTCCCTTTTCCTTCTCGCAGAAGCTAGGGAAGATGCATCGCTTCGAATTGGTGCTCCGAGATTCGCGCCCCCTCCGAAACGGCGCGATGGCCCATTTCCGGCCCAAGAGGTCGAAGGCTGGCCCGTCTGAAGGGTTCGACAGCCGCTCTGGGCAAAACGAGAGTGAGGGGCGACCAAAGAGGGGTCCCAGCGGCCAGTACCCAGACGCGCGGAGCGTCACGGGCCTCTGTTGGTTGCGTCCGAGTCCTGATGGAGAGTCGGACCAAGGTTTTCCCAACGAGGGAAGGCTTCGAGGCCCCCGAGACCGATCGAAAGGACTCGGGAACTAGTTGGACTGATGCCACGGATCTTATGAAGTCGACCCCAGCCGGTCTCAATTGGATCCCCGCTAAGGGCAAGCCAGGGCTTCACTCGAACTCACTCGCTAGCAACTCGACCAGGCACCCGCCGTCGAACCATCGAGGAACGGATGGGACGGCTCAGCACCCCTATCACAATGCAGTGATACGCGGGGGAAGTCACATAAAAAGACGAAACGACCCTCGGACGAACTCCATAACGCACGGGGGCTCGGGGGCTCGCATTCGCAAACTCGGGCCAACAGCGTGGCCTAGGCAAACAAAACGCGGGCTTTCTTTTATTCAAGCGCAAGACAACGAATCCCCAATCCTCCGAGGAGGGTCGGAAAAGAACCCCGTTGCAAAATAACAAACAAACCGACCCTCGAGGGAACGCGCCATGTAGACCACCACCAGCTTGCGAAAGCCATGGGGCCGGTCCCTTCCGCGGCTCACAGGCGGTCTAGCGTCCCAAGGGGGGAGCTGACCCCGCAATAGTCATCTCGGGAGCGATTCCTGATCCGGCCCTCTTTCTTCCACAAAATGGAGGTCCGAGGGCTCGGGTTACACAGGACTCGACCTCGAGGATGACCCAAGCGGGCGTCGCCGCTCCTAAAGGCTTCGGGAGCGACTCCGGGTCCGGAACGGCTCGCCCCCAAGGAGATGGGTGCGGCGTTCCGGGCACGGCTCGGGCCGGCCTCGAATGAGCTCTCCGGTGCTCGCGCTCTTCGAGAAAACAGCAGCAGACGAGAGGAGAGCTGGGGTCGGGGGCTCGACCCTGAAGCAGAACATCGCAGGAGGGATAGCACCAGGCGAGGCGAAGGCCCCCGTGGCCGGGACAAGGCCCGCGCAGGAAGCGACATCTCTTCCGACGTGTCCGACGCCGGGCAGCGAGCCCGGTCGCCGACGGCTCTCCATGGTTAGGCGTGGGAGAGGCGAACGTGAACACACCCCAATTTATAGGCAAGCGGTGCGAGAGGATAAGATTCGATGCGGCGTGGAGAGGCGCAAAAGCCTGGAAGCGCTTACGGGTTGCGAAAACCTGACTGGATTCCCTGGCCGGCCACTGCCATGCCGCAAGCCGACAACGACGTTGGGGTCACTCATCAGGAACAGAACCCTCGTGACGACCCGGTCATCGACGCACGCTGCCAAGTCATGTGCAGATACGTGTTGTTAACTCAGCCTGGAAGCGAGTGTACCACTCCCACCCAGGCTCGGGGGGCTACACCCGGCGGGTGCGCTCGCGCGCATCCACCGGAATTCAAATCGCAAGCCAGGTCGGGACCGAACACTCACGTTCGAAGCAGAATCCCGAGCGCAACGCAGAAGCGTTCCACAAGGGACTCGGGGGCTACTGTCGGATACCTAAAACTAGGTACCCGCGACTAACTCATTAAGCCACGACGATTGTGAATAAACCTAAGGCCCAGCGGAGGGGCCCTCGGCACGAATCAAGGCCAAAAGGGGCGCGCAGGCCCGGAAGCGGGGGCCAAATAAGCCTAACAACCGTAAGGGGCCGCGTCCCGGCCTACGGACAGAAAGGTCCAGCAAGCGAGCAGGCCTCCGCCCCCCTCAACCAACGTCCCGACCCCCTAGGGGTCGGGAGAAAACTCCGCCTCGTCCGACCCCCGGCTCCCGACCCCCGAAGGGTCGGAACGCAACTCCGCCTCGGCCGACCCCCGCGGAGGAAACAAGGGTCGGACGACGCGGGACACGGCGCGGCAGGTAAAACACATTAATTGTGGACGCAGGTGGACGCCTTTCCCATACCGGGGAAAGGCATGCCGCCGCCCCCGCACGTCCCACAGGGACATTTGACAACGGTCAAAGCCCTCGCCATGCGGTAACAGTACGAAGCCGCATCGCTACAAGGCCAACAGTACGTGCACAGGGCGCGGACATCCCCGGCACGGCGGAACAGCGGCCGCCATCATCACCCGTGAAGGAAGCCGTCAAGGAGGGAGGAACCGTCACAGTCCGTGCCGCCTATCTACAACGAGTCGCCAATCTACGTCAAGGGAGGCCCCTACCAGAACGTGAAGCCCAAGCCTTCCTTTTCTCTTTCTTCTTTCCTTCATCCTTGGACAGTCGACTTTCCCTTGACAGATAAAAGGGGAAGCTTGACTCGCGGTGGGGGGACCGCATTCTCACTTTCTCACTTCACACACATTCGCCTCGGCCTTGCGACGCGCGCAAGGACGAACGACAGACAAGCAAAGACACTCTCTAAACGCACACACGCACGACACTCAGAGACTTGGGAGCCTTCCCTCTCTCGCCAAGCTTGTAACCCCTACTACGAGCAATACAAACCGAACCAACTGCTGGACGTAGGGCTTCGATCGCCCGAACCAGGATAATCCCCCGAGTTCTTCCTCATTCACCGAATCAACCCCTCGTAGCGCGTAGTCTAAATTTACTCGTCGGTCAGATTTCCCAACGCCGACAGGCACGCACAAGACAAAAAAGTTCACATGGAGGATCGTGTTGTGCTGCCGCAACAATTTTGATTGTGCCCGTGCATGGGTGTTGGCAGTTCGGCATGACTTTCCAAGGTCCATAGGCCATAGCTACCACATAATAAAGACGTCTATCATGAATCATTATTTGTGCCATGGCAGCTCAGTGATCCATGTACGAGACGCACACAAGCAGCTTATGCAAGTTCTTAATTTGACAATGGAGTTGGGCACAAAAAATTAGACAGATGTAACCTGGATTATGAAGCAACCGCAAAGGCGAGGATATGGGTACAAGCATCAATGGTGTGCCATTGGCAGCCTCTATGGCTGGACTGAGGATTCAGATCTAATCGTTAACAAAGCAGAAATTTGGTAGGATAGACTCATTAATTTTGGATGCAACGATCTGATCTGATTTGCAAACAAGGAATCGAAAGGTAAGATCCATCTAGCAACGAAAGTTTGATTTAAGTAAAAGAGAATAATCCGGCAACCAGGAACGATCAGAGCACAAGTGAACGACGGCCTTGATTTTAACATTGGTAAATTCAAGTACTCAATAATTTTGGATGCAATGATCTGATCTGATTTGCAAACAAGGAATTGAAAGGGAAGATCCATCTAGCAACGAAAGTTTGATTTAAGTAAAAGAGACAAATTCGGCAACGAGGAGCAGTCATAGCACAAGTGATCGACATGCCGGGGGGCAGGGGGTGACAGACCAATGGGAACATGATGAGTATTAGAATGGTGCTCCCCAGACGTGCCACACGAAGAGCCCTCCGGTGAGCAACAAGTGCAATATATAGACACAACGTTAGCTTCATGTAACGCGATGATTGTCTACTGCAGGCTCCAAAGGTCAAATATCTTGATTTCCTGCATAAGAGAATAAGTATACGGGGGCCATGGATGCTAGGCTTGCATGTAGGATTGGGGAAGTTATATTTGGTACAGTTGTGATGAATTGTACAAAGGGCATTGACAAGTGCGGTTCTTGCCGAAATTTACTCTAGAAAATAAAAATGAGGTGATGTTGCAACTGGTTTGATTGGCATCACTAACATTCTGGAGCTCTCTTGCGATACAATAATCATGTATATAATGCATTCACCTGGAGGCAAACCACTAATTTATAATTTTCAAATTAGAGTTCTATTATGATGAATTCATTGACTCCATTGTATTTGTTTCACTTATATATTTTACTTCAAACAGAGCTAGGTTATGTATATTAGGTTAAAGTATGAACATTATGTAAATGGAATGTGGAATGCATTTATTCTCAAATCTTAAAATGTTGCATGTTCGTCGTAGTATCATTCCATATGCTTATATTGTGTGTTTAAGCATTTATTTGAGATGGTATGTATTTCGAATAATGCTGTGAAAAAATCCAAAATAGGAAATCTAAGATTGACTTCATCTATATAACAAAACTTATAGTTTTAATTAAAATATCTTCAAAAGTCTTGACATCTAGCCGAGCAAATGCGCGGGCAGCCTTCCTAGTTAACATTAAAATAGGCGAGGAGAGATGAAGAAACGAGGAGGCCATAATATTGCCTCATTATGTTTCTACAAAAACATTACTGATATCGTTGAGGTCCTATCTTCTAGTTTTTTTTTTACGCAGAAGATATGGCAAATTAACAGGACAACCATCACTTTTTGCAAGAAATTTAGCAAAAAAAGAATTACTAACAATAATCCAGCACAGAAATCGTAGAGGATTAAACTACGTTCTCAAATACAACATCCTTTTATAAACATATACAAATGTGCATGAAATGAATGAGAAGATAGCATACCAATCTCTTAAGTCTTGATATCAACGTTTCCGTTCGTGGATAGTCTGACGCAGCAAATTGCAGCCTGTCATTCACAACATACAGCAACCATTACATTATCTAAAAAACATCAACCACTAATGCAAATAAAAACAGCAAGAGCAGAATATGCAGATGTTTCTGTAAACTCACCCTCCGAAACTCCTCTATCGGCTAAATATGCTTTGTCTCTCTGAGAGCTGTCGGGGTCCTCGACGCTGTTGCTCTGCTTAGCTCCAAACCATTGCACTAATGGATCTGAGAAGAAGATAGACGACGTACATATCCATTGACTTAGTGAAAGCTACTACAGGACCCAGCACGGCCAATGGCATGCCTGCAGTATTTTTGAAGACTAAAAAACTATGACATATGTTTTTGAGCCCTTGACGCGCAGATCTCGTAGCAGCACAGTAGACGCCATCCCACATGGGCATCTAAACTTATGGTTAGTGAAACGCTTCGTTTAATGATCTCGACTTCTGTGTAACACATGACTTGGAGTATATAAAATGTTCATCACAGCTGGTGAAGCTCGATCTTTGTGTTGTCCAAGCAAAGAGAGAACTTAGGTTACTCCTAAGAACGTCCTTAATGATAAAGTTAGCTAAAAGCTAGTAGCCATCTTTTAGAGAGGATTGACGAGGAGTGGTTCTTATGTTTCTTAGAGACTAGATCATCAAAAGCTAGCTACCTTTTCTCTTTTGTTTTTCTCTAATAAACAATTTTAAGAGTTGGCTTCATTCCTACTCCCTCCGTTTTTAATTATAAGACACCGTTGACTTTTTCTTTGAAGTTTGACCAACAATATAGATTTAAATAATTAATTTTTGAATATGAAATGGATATCATTGGATTCATTATCAAAAACACTTTAAGATTAACTTATACACTTAGCTATTTACACAAATATTTATATATAAGACGAATGGTCAAACTAATGAAAAAAAGTCAACGGCGTCATATATTATAAAAAGGAGGGAGTATTAAATAGAGTGCCATATCACCAATTTTGATGATGTGGCAGGAGATTAATAAAAAGAGAGGTGAAAGTAGTTTGATGTAGATGAAAGTATGTTTGGACTGTTTCCAACATCTTTCTGTCTTGCATGCATTTTTTGAAAACACAAAAAATATGCAATCTAGAGGCTATTTCAATCATAAATTAAATGTCTTCTTGTCTTTGTGGCATCTTTGAAAATAATAAAATGAAACCTTCTATTGGGAGTAGCCTTATTCATAAAATCCAGCACAAAAATTTAGCATTTTTGGGAAGTTGTACAAACGAGTTGCCAAGGGCATGGGATTAAGCACATTATCAAGCTATCAATAAGTAGACGTCTTTCGGAAAAATAAGTAAACAAGACAAAAAGAAGTTCTATAATACACACGACCAAGATGTATTACTGATGTGTACGACTATAAGCACCTTGACGGCCAGCAATCACGGCGTGAGCATTAGCGGCAATATAATGTACACGGCCGACAGGCCGGTCGGCAGTCGTACGCACCAGTCGTGCATAGCATTTTTGAACCAAAATATAATGGCCCAGCCAAGCCTTCATCTAACTTTTCTCCTCTTTTCTTTTCCAATAGCTAAGAGAGCTGTTGTAGATCCGATGAGTTGATAGACTCACGTACGACTCTTGCAATCATGTGGACAGCAACAACCAACCACTAATTCAGTTACGCACACACCCGTAGGTGTAGCCACACGGTCGGACCTATAGCTTTTCCCAATACCTAAAATTACTTAAATACCGCCTGGTGGACTACACCCGAGATCTCAGTGGGCACTTCATTTGCCCTCAGGCAGGTCGATCACCGTAATATAGTATTCTCCCTTGTACAAGTGACTGTGTATTTTGTCCAAGGTTCCCCATTGGCCATCTTTGTATTGAGAATTTGAGATGCGCACTGAGGGGGCAGGCTAAATGAAAATTTAATATTTCTTTTATTCTGTGGTCCCAGCTGGTCAAAGAGCTCCCGGGTACCATTTGGCCCGAAGCGGCTTGGAGTTGCATACTCGTCCCTGTCCACCGTTTCTCTCCTCCTGATGGACAATTTCCAAGCTGTGAGCCTGTTACGGTGTGACCAGGATAGTTAAGAACATGCAACGTAATACTCATCTCAGTGAGATTACAAGAAACCAAAACCTTATCATAGAGATTAAGACAAAAACCTTTTGATCATCTAATCCACTAACAGTTCAAATGTGTACAGTTTAATTTTGATGAATCTTCGGTTATCAATTACAACCTCAAAATACATTTAGTATGTTAACACTATTAGTATGTTAACACTAGTCTGTTAACACTAGTCTGTTAACACTGGACCACACGGAGGCCTATGCTTTGAAGGAAGGTGTGAAACTGACCCATCAGCCGTAATCGTTTTATTATTGAAACCGATTGAAAGCTGGACTACTACAGGTCCAGATTTTTTTGGCAGAGCGACGAACATAAAAAGAAAGAAATACAGACTTGCAAGATAGGATATTATTTGTAGGCCAAAGGATCAGGGAAGACTAGGAATTCTAGACCTAGAGATCCAGAATAAATGCTTACTAAGTAAATGGTTGTATAAATTCTTGAATGAGGATGGGTTATGGCAGCAGTTGTTAAGAAAATAAGTACCTAAACAACAAAACGTTGACTCAAGTACAAATGAAACCTGGCGATTCACACTTCTGGTCTGGTTTGATGAGTGTCAAAGATCAATTTTTACAATTTGGTTCCTTTATAGTAAAGGATGGCACTCAAACCAGATTTTGGAAGATAGATGGCTAGGCAATAGTACTTTAAGAGATCAATTTCTGATTCTTTACAATATAGTAAGGAAAAAAAATGACACTATATCTACTGTTATGGGTTCAAATCCGTTGAATATATCATTTAGGAGAGCTATAACAGGAGATAAACTAGTGGCTTGGCATAATCTTGTTACTAAATTGCTCATTCAAATAGTTGGTGAACGTGATACTTTCAAATGGTCTCTTAATCAAGGGGCAAAGTTTTCAGTCCAATCGATGTATGGAGCAATGATAAATACAAGTATTATTGTAAATAATAGGTACTTGTGGAAAATTAAAGTGCCCCTAAAAATTAAAGTGTTTATTTGGTTCTTGCATAAAAGAGTTATACTCACCAAAGATAATCTAGCGAAAAGAAACTGGAACGGAAATCACAAATATTGTTTTTGTAGTAATCTTGAAACTATACAACATCTTTTCTTTGAGTGCACTTTTGCTAGATTAATTTGGAGGTTGATTGAGCTTTCTTTTGGTCTAAGACCCTGTTGGCAGCCCTAAGGCCTAACAGAAATTAATCCGCAAGCGTACGGATACCGATGTAGCTTTCACCTAGGAGTATTCCTAAGGTATCGAATCCACAGGGAACGAACAGTGTACTATCTCAAATCTAATCAAGTCCGGACAGCTGAGTGAAAAGTTAAACAAGACAGGAAGCGATAAAGTCCTAGGGCCAGGCAATCTAATGATAAGGGGTTATGTAGCTGGATAACTTGGTAAGGTCCTTACTCTATTATTTGTTTCAGGGCACACGCATTTCCTAGCAGCTAACCCGAGAATTAGGTTCAACTACTGAGGCTACTACGTACTATAATTAAGACCCTACCATCTCGATAACCCGGACGTGGCGGATTGCAAAGGCATGAACACGCCTGTCACACGTGGGGCTACCGTCCTCCGTGGGGTTACGGGCAAATCAGGGATAACTCTAGATCTAAACACCACGTTTACATCTATCGTCACAACTAGCGAACTAGTATAAGCCAATCAATGCAGTAAATAAATAAATACTTACTACAAACCTGAAACCCACAAATAAATAAAACAGAATACCTTACTTTATTGCCCGACCAATAATCTCCTTACATGTTGCCCGGCCCACAAGACTAAGGGAGCTACTCCCAAAGGAAGTACATACCCGAGGAACGGAAGAAGAAGAGCTCCGGGGATGCCGGAGCTTCCGCCCTTCCCTTGCCTCTCACTCACTCCCTACACTACAACTATGTGGGCAGCGCTTAACTTCTCAACTTCTCTTCAAACTCAGGTGTGTCTTGAAGTGAGGGAGGGGTCCTCTATTTATAGTGTGGAGGTGTCTTGGAAGAGTGGAGAAGGTCCCTACATGCTTGGGGGATAAATCCACGAATATTCCTTTCTTGCCGACGTTTCCTTTATGTGTCTCCTGCGTCAAGTCACCTTCCACCGACTCCACAACCTACTGGAACAAGATGGGCCCGTTTGGCGAAAAACATAGTCCGGCTAGCCTAGGTGGGAGGCCGACCGGCCATCCATTATCGTGGATGGCCACCATCTTCCACGTGGACGCCTTGGATCGCTTCGTGGTGTCGGTTTCGAAGTCGGTTACCTTCTGGGGGCGGCAAAGGTGGAGTTATCATCAATTTTAGGCCCAACGGCCCATTTTCTGGAATGTCAGTTGTTTGTCCATGTAATGGGTACTTGGGCTTGATGTTTGGGATGTTTGTAGCCCACTGGAGGAAGATCAGGACCAACGGAGACAAGAGTAGGCCGGCCGGCTTATGATTGGGCCGGCCGGCTAACAGATTTCTGCGTTTCCTCAAATCTTTTGTGGGCCATAACTTTTACTTCTGAACTCCGAATTGGGCGAACCAAAAATCCATTTTGACTATCTTGACGTGGGCTTTGCCATGGTGAGATCAAATTTGGGATTTGAATAATTGTTTCCATGTGCAAATTTGGTTCCTTCCTGAATGGCGTTAATATGTCAGGCCACGGCCTTGATTAAGTCGGATTTCATTCCTGCAACCAAAACTCACCAAAACTCGTGGAAATGCATTATTTTATAATAATATTCTATTTTGTCCTTGTGTGAGCCTCATTTATTTGTATGTTGGCGGTAAAAAATTGGTCAATTAACACCGCCAATATACCTCCTAATAGTGTTGCTGATATGTATGGCGATTGGATTAGTGGGTTTAGTCCTAGGGAGAGGAATCTAATGCTAGTGGGTTTGGGAGCCATATGTTGGTTAATATGGCTAAGCCATAATGATGTTGTTTTTGATAAAAAAAAGGTTATTCTAACTCCTATGCAGGTAATCTACAGGGGCACATACTGGATGAGGACTTGGTCATTGTTCCAAAAGGAGGAGGGAAGAGATGCATTGCTCAAAGCATCTCGCCTTTTGGAAACGGTGACAATGGACATCTTCGCCAAACACGGGTGGAAATTTAGTAATAGGTTATGTTGATGAACTATTTACTTTTTACACACCTTTTGTATGGTGATGTCCTTTGTGGCCTATAGGGTAGACAGAGTCTACACATAGATAAGTTTTGTAATAATGAACGGCTAAATACATCAAGTGATGTAGAGGCCGGGATGCTTTCATTTGCTTGATAAAATAGAATTTTCCTTTATCTAAAAAAAAGCAATTGATGGGGGAGTGCAGCATCATATGGATATGGGTTTCCACGTACGATGTATGGATTCAGTATTGTAACCAGGTAGCCAATCAGGTTCTTTTGGGAAACTTGCTAGTATTTCGTTGATAAACCCCTTTTTCATTTGTGGTGCTACGATGAACAATGTAACTGTTTTATCCAATCAATAAACCTAGCCGGATGCTATCCCTAAAAAAAACAATGGGCCACGGAGCCTGGAACGAACAACCCATCTAGGCCTGAACCGTCTCCCATGTCCATCTACCCTTGATATGATATCGATCCCTTTTGAATTCTGTCGTGACTCTTGTGGTCTTGCGCTCTATTGTGGCCTGAGGCTGTCTCCAACGGTGCCCACGACGCAAAACACAAAATGTGTCTTTGCTCAGCTTCAAGAGGAAGACGGAAAAACTTGAGCAATTTTCTTATTTGCCACTGGAAATTATACTCTTCTTTTATTTGTCATCGAAATTTTGCACTTCTCTTATTTGCCATCGGATCTAATTTCCCTTCTCTTATCTGCCACTTCAATCACTTTGGTTGTTAGATTATTGTGTTTTCATCGCTGCATTATTTATGCTACAGTAGCAAAATAGATTCGTCTTAGTGTATACGAAGAAAAATTCAAATTTTTTCGGATGAAAATTATTGGCAATATTTTGTTTTAACTCAAAATCACCTCAAATTTTCATTTGAAAATTTTGAAAACCATTTTCAGAATAAATTACAAATTGAGACAAATCTATTTCAGTATTATAGCTTGAACAATGTTATGACACGATCAAAATTTTCTATGAGCTAAAGTGATTAGAGTGGCAGATAAGAGAAGTAAAATTAGATCCAATGGCAAATAAGAGAAGTGCAAAATTTTGATGGCAAATAAGAGAAGAGTATAAGTTTTTATGGCAAATAAGAAATTTGCTCGAAAAACTTCCATCTCCAACGACGCCACCTTTTCTCCAACGACGCACCCTGCTCCGCCGCCGCGCGCCGCGCCCATGCCCTGCTCTGCCGCCGTGTCCCCTGCTCCGCCCTGCACGCCCGCGTGCGCCGCACCCGTCCCCTACTCCGCCTCCGCTCCCAAGTCGGCGGCGACCTGGTCCACCTCCGCTCCCAAGTCACCGCGCCATTCGCCGCGGGGACAGGTCGAGTGCCACGCCGCGCCGCACAGCGCCATTCGCCGCGGGAGCAGCAAGAAGCTCACCTCCTTCCCGAACCAAGTAATAGAGCAGCAAGAAGCTCACCGATAGCAGCACCTCACTCCTCTGCGCCTCCCTTCTCTCTTCCCCAAATCAGGACAGGGACGAACCCAATCCCTCACCGGATTGCCTTCTAGCAGCTACTGTAGCTCGATTGAGCACCACCACAGCTCCTCCATGGCTCGATTCTGACCTGCAGCTCTTCCTACCGACGTGCAGCCCCCAATTCGAGCACACCTGCAGAGCCTCTCCTTGAGCACCTATGTTTTTCTTGCCGCTGAGCACAAATCCAACAAAATTCAAGCAAGCTGGCTTCACCTGATTTCTTCCCAAACAAGCAGCAGCCACTCTGCTCCAATCAAACACCACGAGCTTGCAGCAATTGTCCCTCAAAATCCAACAAACCCAGCAGGAATTTCTCTCTCTCTCTCTCTCTCTCTCTCTCTCTCTCTCTCTCTCTCTCTCTCTCTCTCTCTCTCTCCTACTACTACTACTTGTTGTAATAACTCCTGCGCATCGCCTCTAGTCAGATAGTTTACTTCTGCATGTTTTCCGAGTCTTCAGTTGTTGTTTGTTCAACACTGGCCACCTGTTTGGTCCAGCGGGTTTTGAGCTCCTCGTGCGCACGTCCGCACAGAGCGCGTCCATGGCGCGCCATGACGGCTTGCATGCTGAGTCATGGCGCGTATGTAGGAGGCCACAACGGCCTGTAGTTAGACTCTATATTCCGCAAGTAAACCACGAAAACGCTGTCAGTTTTTGCAGCACCAATTCCGTGTGTCTCCGTTTCCAAGCGTTTGCGTGTGCTCCACTTCTCACCGCCGGCGAGCAATCGCCGGTTAACTCCGACATTTGGTACCAGAGCGGTTGATCGATCCAGGGCGCCCATGTCGGCCCATCCGAGCAGGTCGCCGGCGCGCACTCTGCCACGTCTGTCGGTCTCCCCTCCGCCTCGCCGGCCACGGCGCCGCGGCGAAGGACGCGAGGTCGTCGTCGAGCGCGTCATCGAGAGAAGCTCGGCCGCCATCCCCTACCCCGTTCTCACGTGTACGAACTACGCTGAATGGTCATCGGTGGTGATGGTGAACCTGCAAGCGCAGGGCCTGTGGGAGGTGGTGTCCACCGGCGTCGGCGATTATCGCGAGGACCGCAACGCTCTCGCCGCCCTCCTCCGTGCCGTGCCACCGGAGATGCAGGCCGGCTTGGCACGCAAGGAGACGGCGTACGATGCGTGGGAGGCAATCAAGACCATCCGCGTCGGCGTCGAACGCGTCAAGGAGGCAAATGCCGAGAAGCTGCGCCGCGAGTTCGCCGAGACGGCGTTCAAGCCCGGCGAATTGGTGGAAGAATTCATGATGCGCCTTCAAGCTCTGGCCAACCAGCTGAGGGTCCTTGGCGATGACGTCCCTGACAAGGTCGTCGTCAAGAGACTCCTTCATGCCGTCCCCGACCACCTCGAGCAAGTGGCCATTTCCATTGAGACACTCATGGACCTGGATACTGTCTCGGTGGAGGAAGTGACCGGCCGCCTTCGCGCCGTCGAACAGAGGAAGAAGAACTCGTCGGCTCCCGTCAAGGATAACGGTGGTCGGCTGCTTCTCACTGAAGAGGAGTGGCTCGCCCGCCTTAAAATCCGCGACGACGACGCCGGCAACCGCGGATCAAGCTCCAACAATCGTCGTGGAGGCGGCAGATCACGCAGCCGCACCCGTGGAGGCAGCGGATCGCGCGACGCCCGGCCCATATCGGAAACCGGCGGAGCAGGCCCAGGAGATGTCTGTGATTACTGCGGCAAGAAAGGAAACTTTGCAAAGGTATGTCGTGGTAAAAAGCGGGACGAGGCTAAAGCCCAAGCCCATGTTGCCCAGGGAGAAGAAGAGGAGTCCACGTTGCTGATGGCGCACTCGGTCGTCCTCAACGCCGATCCGGCACCGCCGCCGCTGCCCACACAGGGTCGCCGCGCGGTCCAGATCGAGGAGCAGAAGGTCTTCGCCGACCTCGGCCCCAAGGAGGATCGTGATCATCGCCGGTGGGTTCTCGACACCGGGGCCACGAACCATATGACTGGCTCCCGGAGCGCCTTCTCCGAACTCGACGCCGGCGTCTGCGGGACCATTCGGTTCGGCGACGGTTCCGTGGTGGAGATTGAAGGTCGGGGTACAATCGTCTTCACGTGCAAGAACGGAGAACATCGGGCGCTCACCGGGGTGTATTTCATACCCCGGCTGACAGCGAACATTGTCAGCCTCGGCCAACTCGACGAGGCCGGCTGCAAGGTGGAGATCGAGGCAGGCCTCCTTCGCATCTACGACCAGTACCGCAAGCTCCTCGCCCGTGTGAAAAGATCGGCAACGCGCCTCTACATCCTGGAACTGAACATTGGGCGGCCAGTGTGCCTGTCAGCACGGAGCTCGGAGGAAGCATGGCGCTGGCATGCCCGGTACGGCCACATTAGCTTCCAGTCCCTACGGAAGCTAGTCCAGCAGCAGATGGTACGCGGACTGCCACCGCTGGATCAAGTCGACCAGATGTGTGACAGTTGCCTCGCCGGCAAGCAGCGCCGAGCCTCTTTCCCTGAGCAGGCTCGCCGTCGCGCCGCAGGGCCACTCGACCTCGTCCATGGCGATCTCTGCGGGCCAATTCAGCCACAAACACCAAGCGGTAACAAATATTTTCTGCTGCTAGTTGATGATATGAGCAGATACATGTGGCTTCGTCTGTTGTCTAGCAAGGACCAAGCAGCGAACGAGATCAAGAATTTTCAGGCCACAGTGGAGGTTGAGACCGGGCGCAAACTCAAGGTTCTCCGGACTGACCGTGGGGGGGGAGTTCACCTCGGTT
The DNA here is from genome assembly GCA_007726485.1 of Eragrostis curvula. NCBI lineage: Eukaryota > Viridiplantae > Streptophyta > Magnoliopsida > Poales > Poaceae > Eragrostis > Eragrostis curvula. The sequence goes on along the minus strand of RWGY01001133.1, from coordinate 96,687 downwards.
GAGTTCGGGGAGTACTGCACGCAGCACGGCATACAGCGACAGCTCACCGCCCCGTACTCTCCGCAACAGAACGGGGTGGTTGAGCGTCGGAACCAAAGCATCGTCTCGATGGCAAGGTGCATGCTAAAGGCCAAGGCACTGCCCGGCTACTTCTGGGGCGAGGCCGTGTCGACCGCTGTCTTCATCCTGAACCGCGCGCCGACACGTGCTCTCGACGGCAAGACCCCATTCGAGGCATGGCATGGCGAGCAGCCGGCCGTGCACTTCCTCCGCACATTCGGCTGTATTGCGCATGTCAAACAGACGCGCCCCAACCTGCAGAAGCTGGAGGACCGCAGCAGGCCAACAATTTTCGTCGGCTACGAACCGGGCTCAAAGGCTTTCCGCTGTTTCGACCCAGTCACTGGGCGCGTCGTCGTGTCCCGTGACGTCATGTTTGATGAGGCGGGACAGTGGCGCTGGGATGACAACGGCAGCGCCACCTCGAGCGACGACCACTTCATCGTCGAGTACACTGAAGAGTACGACTACAACAATGCGGCGGTCCCAACCGCCCCTGATGCGGCATCACCATCGCCGGCGCCGTCAACGCCCCGATCGCCGCCGACGCTGCCTCAAGCCGAGGCGCCCGCTCCTGTTGAGTTTGTGATGCCACCGTCCTCGCAGGATATTGATCTTGATGCTGAACATGATGATGCCCCACTGCGGTTCCGCGCCATCGACGCAGTGCTTGGCGTGGGGTCGCCGCCCGGCCTCGCTCCCCGGGTGTTCGACGAGCAGCTCCACTTCACCACGGCAGATGAGCCTGCGACGTTCGCCGAGGCTGAGCAGGAGGCATGCTGGAGGCAGGCCATGAGTGAGGAAATGAAGTCAATCAATGACAACAAGACGTGGGAGCTCGCCACCCTTCCAGCAGGGCACCGCGCCATAGGCCTCAAATGGGTCTTCAAGGTCAAGCGTGATGAGAACGGCGCCGTGGTGTGCCACAAGGCTCGCTTGGTGGCAAAGGGGTACGTGCAACGTGCAGGCATTGATTTTGATGAAGTTTTTGCTCCGGTGGCGCGCATGGAGTCGGTTCGCATGATGTTGGCATTGGCAGCGCACCAGAAGTGGGAAGTCCATCACATGGACGTGAAGAGTGCATTCCTGAATGGGGAACTGAAGGAAGAAGTCTATGTCGCACAGCCGCCAGGTTTCGCCACCGATGAAGATAAAGGCAAAGTGTTGCGCCTCCGCAAAGCACTGTATGGGCTTCGGCAAGCACCCAGGGCCTGGAACGCAAAGCTTGATGCGTCCATGGTGTCCCTCGGGTTCATGAAGAGCGACTCTGAGCACGGAGTGTACACTCGGATCAGAGGAGGATCACGGCTAGTCGTTGGTGTTTATGTTGATGACCTGATTATCACCGGCACTAGTTGTGATGAGATCGCTGCATTCAAGACGGAGATGAAGAAGCTGTACCAGATGAGTGACCTTGGGCTGTTGACATATTATCTCGGCATCGAGGTGACACAAGGAGACACTGGCATCACTCTTTGTCAGTCGGCCTACGCTGGCAAGCTGCTGGAACGCAGCGGTTTGGGTTCGTGCAATCCAAGCTTGGCGCCGATGGAGCAGTGACTCAAGTTGAGCAAGCAAAGTTCGAGCTCGCCGGTGGACGCCACAGAGTACCGGCGGATCATCGGCGGACTGCGCTACCTACTACACACTCGTCCGGACTTGACGTTCGCGGTGGGGTACCTCAGCAGGTTCATGGAGCAGCCTCACGAGGAACATCTAGTTGCGGTCAAGCGTGTGCTGCGGTACGTCGCCGGAACGCGCTGGCATGGCATTCACTATGCCAAGCACGAAGAAGGAAGGCCAAGGTTAATTGGTTACAGTGACGCTGACATGGGAGGCGACATCGACACTCGGAAGAGCACCAGTGGAGTTGTTTTTTTCCTCGGCGGAAATCCCATCACATGGCAATCAGCAAAACAGAAAGTGGTGGCGCTCTCCTCATGTGAAGCAGAATACATCGCGGCTTCAACGGCTGCATGTCAAGGTATATGGCTAGCTCGCCTCTTAGCTGACATGTTCGGTTCTGAGTCTGGAGTGCCAGAGCTGAGGGTGGACAATCAGTCTGCCATCGCGTTGAGCAGGAACCCAGTCTTCCACGACCGGAGCAAACACATTGAGATTAGATATCACTTCATCCGGGACTGTGTGGAAGAGAGCAGGATCGTCCTCAAGTACACGGCAACAGAACAACAGTTAGCGGACATCCTCACCAAGGCGCTCGGCCGCGTGCGCTTCTTGGAGCTGCGCAGCAGGATCGGCGTCGTCAAGTTATCAGGTGAATGCGCTTAGGATTAGGGGGGAGAAATGTTGTAATAACTCCTGCGCATCGTCTCTAGTCAGATAGTTTACTTCTGCATGTTTTCCGAGTCTTCAGTTGTTGTTTGTTCAACGCTGGCCACCTGTTTGGTCCAGCGGGTTTTGAGCTCCTCGTGCGCACGTCCGCACAGAGCGCGTCCATGGCGCGCCATGACGGCTTGCATGCTGAGTCATGGCGCGTATGTAGGAGGCCACAACGGCCTGTAGTTAGACTCTATATTCCGCAAGTAAACCACGAAAACGCTGCCAGTTTTTGCAGGACCAATTCCGTGTGTCTCCGTTTCCAAGCGTTCGCGTGTGTTCCACTTCTCACCGCCGGCGAGCAATCGCCGGTTAACTCCGACACTACTACTGTATCACCACCAATCACCACCAGCAAGCAAACAAGCAGCTCACGGCTCTGCCTCCTGCGCAGCGCCTGCACCCTTCTAAGCGTGCTCGCACACCGCGCAAGTAGCCACTGCCCAGGCTCGCTTGAGGGGCTCCGCCTCCAGGTCGTCGCCGGAGCAGCCCGCACCCACGCCGCCGAACTTGCCCCGCTCCGTGCCGCCGCCCAACTCCTGCGCCGCCCCGTGCGAGAGCGAGAGCGAGAGAGGAAGAAGAACAGAGAAGAAAAACAATTCGAGCGCCGCCTGCCGCGTGCGTCGCGCGAAGAGGTACCTGATTTGTGCGTCACGGGTAGGGATGGCAATGTCACCCGCGGGTGACACCCGCACCCGACCCGCAGTGACTCGGGTGCGGGTGCGGGTGTGCTCTTTCACCCGCGGGTGACCCGTCGGGGCCCGCTAAAATTCAATACCAGCTTTCTAGCACTCCGGCCCAGCCCAACTCTCACCTAGCAGCTCAGCCTGCCTAGCCCACGCACACCACACTGGCACACAGACACCGCAGACCCCTGCACAACCCTAAACCAATCGATCGATTCCCATTCACCTCGCTCTCGCTCGCGACACGGCGCCGCCACTCCCCGCCGGACGTCGTCAGGAGAAGCCAAGCCACGGGCAGTGGCGGACCCAGAACTCGTTTATTGGGCATTCAAAATGAAAATTTCGATTGCTTTAGCTAAGCTAATGATGCACTAAACTTGTGAGAAGAGAAAACAAAGCCGTCAGAAGACTATTTTTAGTCTGAGAGAAGTGATTTAGCTTAAAACTGATGCATAACCTATAGATATATCTAGAACTTAAGTAGTATATTTGATTGTTAGCTAGAATATTTGGGCATTCAGCTGAATGCCCATGAATCAAGGGAGGTCCGCCCCTGGCCACGGGCCACTCGGCCGACAAGGAAGCGCAGGGGCGACACGGCGTTGAGGCTGTGCGCGCGAGGCTGCGGGCGATGCGGCGTGCGAGGCTGCGCGTGCGCGTCGAGCGCGCGATGCGGCGTGGGTGAGCTTGGCATGGCGACCCGCGGCTTGGTTCTAGTCCGTACTGGTGCTGTGTTCTTTGTTTTCACCCGCACCCGACCTGTACCCGACCCGTTAATTGTCATCCCTAGTCACGGGAGTCATCCATTGGAGACGTGTTTTTGTAGTTTTAGACTCCATTTCTTGTGTAAGTCCCAAAATAGACTATCTGTTAGAGATAGTCTCAGTTGCCGGCAACGACCTACATGCTCACTAGGACACATTCCAGCAACCATCAACCGCCACTGTCGTGCCATTCGAGCAGCATTGCCGACGTTCCATTCGATTCCCCCAGCCCGTCGGCGCACCAGGACATCTAGAGTTTCTGCGAACACGTCATTTCCATGCACAGCCACCACTTCGGCAAAATCCACCATCACGGCCAGCGGCAGCCGCGGTCACGTTATCTCCTTCCGCAACTGCTCCACTCGTGCCTTCCGCGGCTTCACTGCTCAAAAGCTCCCAATCGATGCCACGAGCAGGTTCAGTCGGGTCTCCTCCATAATTAGTGCCTTTTTGGGCATTTTTTAGAAAATAGAAATGGTTTTCGTTTTCCACACTTAGTATTCAGATTTATTACATTTCTTTCAGCTCCCGGCTGAGATCAAGAGACAATTTTCTTTTTTTTTAAAAAAAAAGTCTATTACTAATAAATTTACATCCGTTCTTCACAAAGAAGTCCATGGCATAGATAAGCTCGCCGAACGAAGCTTCTCTTTTGTCTGATCACACAGGAGCAAAGCCCAAAAACGCAGCCAATACGTTCTCCTGAAAACAACCTCCATTAAAGATATATAATTGATATTGTCAAAAACCACATCATTTTAAAAAAATGTTAGATGGCAATAGTTTTTCTCTCTCTCTTTTAGATGGACCCCTGGTAGCCAATTTTTCCAATATATGACCTATAGATGGACGCCTTTTGGGCATGGAAGTACGAATATTGTAAAAAATGGGCTCACGATCACAATTGCTGCGGTTTTGGGCTAATTCTTTCCTATTTAACCTCGGTACCTAATTCTTTCCTATTTAACCTCGGTATTTTTCAGTCTATAATTTATCCTAAGTTACAAGATTTTTTTTCATTGTTCATTTTTCTTTCCTATTTAATCTCGGTATATGTTACCCAAATCTGTTTTTATTAACGGGTTTCAGGTTTGCTGCATCCTGTGTTAACTTTCGGGTGTGCCTCGACGGAAGCACAAAAATCGACTGAAGTTGGGTTAGATTTCAGTCAATTTTTCTGCTCTGTCACGGGAAAGGAAAGTTGAGTGAAGTACGTGCTGGAAACAATCAGGCCCCCTTTGGAACGTGGGATTTTTTCCTATTCCTGCTTTTTTCCTGTGAACAGTCAACTGATTCCTGTGAAATTCCTGTACAATTCCTATGAAAATCCTGCGTTCCAAAGGGGGCCTCAATGTTCACGTTTACAATCAAAACAAGACATACGACGTGGCAGTTTTTGGTTGGTTGAAAAAAATTGACTGAAACCGAGTAAAAAATTAGCTAAGTGACAAATTAATAGTCCAAAAAATATGCGTTAGACATTTTCTCGGGACCCCCTATGCCCAGCGCGCGCTATGCGTAGCTGGGGCATAGCGCGGCCCACGGCCTGCTAAGCTATCGGGAGCTGCGCCCTCCAGCTACACCGCGCGCCGCCTTGTTCTGCCAGGGCTGCGCCTCTCCGCGTCAAGCTCCGCCGGAACAAGCAGATCAATGACTTGTTCTGGCCATGAAAGCCATTGTTCCAGTCGAGTTAACTAGTTGTTCCGGAAATTGAAACGGGTTGTTCCAGAGGAAGAAAGGAATTGTTCCATCGTAGAAACGAATTGTTCCATCAAATAAACAGATTGTTCTAGAGAAAGAAAGGAATTGTTCCACCGTAGAAACGAATTGTTCCATCAAACAAACACATGGTTCCAAAGATGAACACCCAATTGTTCCAGAGGAAGAGGTGGAGACGGAGCTTGCTGATTCACGCCAGGGGAGGGGCGCGCGAGGGAGGAGCAGCGGCGGGGCAAACCAGCGGGAGCGGAGTAGCGGGGGAGGGAGCAGCTGCGCGAAGGGAGGAACCGGCGGCGTGCGTGACGGCGCACTGCGCTGCGTGCGAGCGGAGACGAAAGGAGGAAGACGACCCAGCTGTTCAAACCGCTTGCCGTTAGTATATCTCTGGCATGAATCGGCGGCTCGGGGAAGCCTGGCGGCGGCACGGGAGGCCGGACGGCGCGGCGACGGCGGTGCGGGGGAGCCGGACGGCGAGGCGCGAGGCGACGGCGGCGCGGGGTGAGAGAGGAAGGAGAAAGAGAGTCAGCCGTTGGATGGAGGAGTTACACGAATCTTAAAGCGCGCTATATGTTAGCTATTTGCAGCGCGCGCTAATTATAGGGTTTCCGCATTTTCTCGGGGGCGAGCACAAATTATCCCTTAAATCAGCACCTCGGCCCATGTCCAAGAACTTATATGACGGTGTGGGAGCTTGATAGCCCAAGCAAAAGATGGGCTTACCGTCCCTTGACACTGTGCATAGCCCATATGGCAAACAGGCGGCCCAAGCAGCCACTGCTTCTAGATCTTTTTTCTCTCTCTCTTTGTTTTTTCTTCGGTAGTTCGGCGTTAATTTCTCTTTTCCCTGTACAACGGAAACAAGAGCCAACGCGAAAGCTGCTGCTCTTTCTGCCACCGACGCAGCAAGAAGCCAAGAACTCGCGCGTCGATTCGGCGAGCCCCTCAATCTCTCTCGGTTCGTTCTTCCCTCCCCTCCAGAGGCGGAGCCAGACCCAAGATGAAGAAGGGGCCAACCGTGCTTGCTAGCTGTTTCTTCTTTATATGTGTGAGCGTTGGGAATTAATCAGGCTGCTAATCTTGCTGATTAGTGGTTACATGCAAGGAGAGCAGGGTTAATTAGGCTGCTAATCTTGCTGATTAGTTGTTTCATTAATGCATAAAGGTATGATTTGAAGGATGGAAGGAGGGGCCAGGGCCCCGGCTGGCCCTGTCCTGGCTCCGCCAGTGCTCCCCTCGCTTGCTAATCCCTTCTAAATCATCTTGCAGCCTGTTCTTCTTCTTGTTGGATGCGAATTTGTTTGGACGGAACGCCTTTCCTGGTTTCTTGTGCGCGCGCGGGGCCGCGTTCTTGATTTCGGGGTGCTCACGCCGGCCGCCGTGTCCGTGCAGATAACCCGTTCGACGAAATGCTGCCGAAAGGCGCGGCAGCGCAGGGCACGTCCCGCGGCGGCGGCGGTGGCGCCGGCCGTCTCAACGGCCTCCCCGACCGCGTCCTCATCCGCGTCCTGTGGCACCTGAAGCCGTGGAAGGCTGCGCGCACTTCCCTGCTCTCGAGGCGGTTGAGCGTCCTGTGGGCTTCCTCTTTCGCCACCGCGCTCCGCCTCGACATCCGCCAGCCGTGCGCCTGCCGCGGCGGCGACCTGCCCCCGGCGGAGGCGTTCGCCGATTTCGTCAAGCACCTGCTGCTCCGCCGGAACCCGTTCGTGCTGCTGGACGCCATCCGCCTCTGCTGGAGCCACCCGACCCGCGACGGCGACGCCGACACCTGGGTCGCCTACGCCGTCAGGCACGGCGCGAAGGAGGTCGAGCTCTCCGGGGAGCACCACGTGGAGTACCCGAGGCCGGACTACTCGAGCTTCGTTTCCTGTGAGAACCCAGGCAACATCCGCCTCAAGATCGTGAAGCTTATCCATGTCCGGCTGGATGGCGTCACCCTCACGCAGCTCTCTTCCGGGTGCAAACTCTTGGAAGAGCTAGAGCTCAGGGATTGTACAGTAGAGGGCAACGAGATTCAGTCCACCTCTCTGAAGTGTTTGAATATGATCAGCTGCAAATTTGCTGATGGCTTCAGGGTTTCCTCTCCGAACCTTGTCTCACTGCGCTGCATCAGACCTTTCGGATATGTGCCTATGATCCAGAACGTGGGATTCCTAGTGGCAGCGACTATCGTGCTTGATGACCGTTGCTTGCGTAGTGATCATCACTGGGCACAGAAGCAGGATGACAAAGATGAATCTGATCATGACGATGATTATTTTGCGCTTGCTGGCTCTGAGAACTCTGATGATAACAGTTCTGCATATGCTGCCGCTCAGGATTCTGGTGATAGCAAACACAATGAATTTGATGATAGTGATGCCTACTATGATTCTGAGTGGTCTGACCGTACTGTGTGGTACAGTGACATTGCAGATGAGCAGAAGAAACCATACATGTATTTGATTAAAGGTAATAATCGCAGTGCAGATGGCCATGGAGATGAGTGTAGTGAAAGTTCTATTGATTTTGGTGGTAGTGGGATGCTTTCCAGCCTTTCAAATGTTAAAACAATGGACCTGCTAGCTCATCCAGGAGAGGTACAGTTCAATCACCTTGCTGATACTACCACCTTCTCATTGTTTTCTGCTTTCGTGTGAATCCATGTTCTCTAAAATGTTATGGTTATGCATGAGAAGGATCTGATAGAATAATTAGAACACCTGTTTGAACTTTGTAGCATAGACATGGAGTTTTGAGTAACCGGCAAATAAATTCTTAATCGATATGAATCATCGTAGATGTTTGGAAGAATGGTCATCTTGTGTATAATATATTGCATTGTTCTCCAGCCAATTAGAAATCCTCCAGTATGTCCGTATCTTCTTGTTATGATAGAATATTAAGAAGTTCCGTGCTATATAGTGACTAATTGTGGATATATGCAGTTCAGGTCATCACAGTTAGCTTTATTGCCGTTTTGAATGCCATCTAATCTTGTTAGTATCATGCATCCTGTTCAAATTGCTACTATGTTTTCCCGCAAAAAAAAATTAAAAAAAATGGCTACCATGTTTCCTATCCTGCTGAGCGTAATCTAGTAGCGCGAGTATTCAATATCCGAAAATTTGGACCTAAAATATTATAATCCTTGATTTAGATTTTCTGTTATTTTGTATGGACGTTATTTGTTTCGATTTTTCCAAGAAGATTATATTTGTTCATGATATATCATCAGACAAAGCATACTTTTCGCTCCAGACCATAGTGGCAAAATGTCTTAAACTTTGCCGGATAGTGTTGAGTGAAAATAAAGAACTTAACCAATGTTTCATCTCAATAGATATATATGGTTGCAGCTATGCATTGTTCATTTGTAGTTCACTATGTGTGCACTGTGTGTTAAAAGAGTTAAAGAAAAACGCTTTAAACAGTTATGTCTATGCATGAGAAGGAGCTACTAGTATAGTTAGAATATCTGCTTGAACTTTTCATCAGAGTATGACTCTGTGTGGATTTTTGGAAGAATGTTAATCTTGCATGTATAGATATTGCATTCTTTGCCACTAAATCAGACACCTTTCAGTATATCCGTATTTTACATTTATATTGGAAAATCAAGAAGATCGTTACTATTAAGTAGCTGATGGATATGTGCAGTTCAGATTATTGCAGTTAACTCAAAGAAAAACTCTGTTTCCTATCCTACTAAACGCAATCTAGTAGCGCATCCGTTCAGTGTACAAAACATTTTTAATCATTACTCCTGTACTGGAGTTTGGACCCAAAATATAAACAGCCTAGAGTTTGCTTTTCTGTTATTTTGTATGTACATTATTTATTTGAGTTTGCCCAGAAAATGATCTTTTTCTCATCATATGGCATCAGACAAAGCATATTGGTTACTCCAGCACCATAGTGGCAAAATATCTTAAACTTGTCCGAGTGTTAAGAGAAAAACAAATTAAGTAATGTTTCATCTCATGAGAGATATAGGCTGCGACTACGTTCATTTGTAGTTCATTATGTGTGAACTGTGTGCTAAAAAGGTTAATAGATGTGCCTTTCTATAATGACCCTATGTTGAAGTACAATAGCATAGTAATGTAATTCATGCAGCTAATAGTTGTGGTATGAAAAATGATTTGGGTGATCGATATTTTTCTAATGCAGCCGACAATGCACTTCTGTTTACAATCTGCAGGTGGTGCTTAAAAGGGAATTACAATCGTGCCCTGACTTCAAAAACCTGAAGACTCTTTCTGTTGGTGAATGGTGTCTGACTCCACAGCTAGATGCATTAGCGACCATACTTGGTCGCTCACCAAATTTAGAGAAATTGTCTCTTCACCTCGACATGGTGCGCATAAACATGCATACCCGATCAATAATTGTTCAGAGTTTTAACACGTGCTTGATCCCAAAACAACTTTGTTTCTCGTTTTGCACTAGGCCTTCAACAGCAGAACGGGCATCAATCCAAGGGGAAGTTCATTCTCATGCAGCAATTTGAAGATGGTGGAGATCACATGCTGTAATCGTGATTTTATGGTCCACATTTTGGCGAAGTTCTTTGGTGCGAATGGCATACCACGTGAGAAGATTCTTGTCCGTCTTATCGCCAACACTGGTAATGTGAAGGGAGGTGCAGGTTTCCAGGAGAAGCGCAAGGCGGAAAGCGACGCTGAAAACAGAGATGCGAAGCAGATGAAGCCAGGAAACTGAGGAAGAAAGCTGCTGTGGATCATGTGATGGGAGTCAGTTGATGTGTTAGCGAAACTGATGAAAAAGTGGCAGAACATGTGATGCAATTCCTCTAGTGCACCATCAACATTTCAGTATAGTTTTTTTTTTCTCGAACAGTTCAAAATAGGTTTATAACTGTAGGGTTGACCAAATATTCGGAATGTATAGTGACTTGAATGGAGCCTCCAGATGTTTTCAGCTGAGGAGCAGGACTCATATGCAGTAAATACTTATACCGAATATAAATGTGTTGTTGAATTTTACCAGAGTTTCTGGATGATATTCATATTTGTAGCTTCACGTGCTGGATGTTGTTTTTCATGTTTCACTGGTAGCTTCTTTCTAGAAAAGACTAATCTTTGTAATGAATGTTTTTGTATCGTTACCAAATCATTTAACAAAATCAAATCATTAGTCCAGTAAATATTTTTGCATTCTATTTTTGAGAAAGAATATTTTTTTTGCATTCTGAAACATAGCAACAACTATTGGGCCGTAGACGGGCCGCAACGCAGTCCCCTAAAGAAAAGGAAAATCACCCCGGACCAGACGCCGTCTCCTCCTCCCATTCCTTCGCCTCTCGCATTCCTTCCCGGATCACCTGCAGCCGCCGCCGCCGCCGCCGCCGTCCTACTCCTGCCGCCGCCGCTGGCCGCCACCTGCTGCGTTGAAAGATCGAGAGCCAACCCCTGTGTCAGGTTGTCAGCCAGTATCGCCGTAACTGATCCAAGCTCGGATCGTCGGCTGCTGCTGGTGCGCAGGCCACCCGTTCGACGAAATGCCGCGGAAGGTCGCCAAGCGAGGAGAATCGTCCGGCACGCGTGGGGAAGGAGATGGATTGGGCCCTGCTGCCGACCGCCTCAGCGATCTTCCCGACGAGCTCCTGCACCACGTCATGTCCTTCATAAAGGCGTGGGAGGTGGTGCGCACGTGCGTTCTGTCGCGACGGTGGCGCTACCTCTGGGCCTCCGCGCCCTGCATCGATGTCCGCTTCAGGAGTTTCTGTGAGCCCGTCGAAGACTTCGCCAAGTTCGTGTACCGGCTGCTGCTTGCACGGGAGACTCTGGCGCCGGTGGACACGCTCCGTCTGCGTTCTTCGGGCACGAATGATGACTTTGACAATGAAGATGTCAAGATGTGGATCCGTCATGCGATCAAGCGGAATGCTCGTGTTATTCAGCTAAGTGGCCTTCGCAATTTGTTTGTGGAGTTGCATCCCATGGACTTGGTCTCTCGCCACCTCAAAATCCTGAAACTGTCCTATGCTGATGTGTTTCATAAGTTCACCAGTCAGCTCTCATCTGGGTGCCCTTACTTGGAAGAACTAGAGCTCAAAGGCTGCTTGGTAGAAGCACGTGGGATTACGTCTGCCTCTCTGAAGAGCTTGACCATGATCAATTGCGCTTTCACTCCAAACTTCACAGTCGATGCTCCAAACCTCCTGTTTGTGCGATGCATTGCTCCAGAGAGATTTGTTCCCCTGTTCAAGAACTTTGGGTCGTTGGTCACAGGCAGTGTCATGCTTGATGACTCTCTATTGAGTGCTTATTCTCAAAAGTACCAAACCAGTGATGAAGATGATGACAACGATAGCGTGCATACTTCAGATGACAGTGATGAATCTTGTGGCGATTATGACTATTCCGATGATCATTCTGATGGCTCTTCTGCTGACAATAAGGAAAATTATGATTTTGGAAGTGATATCAGTAGCGATAGCGAAACCTATGAATACAGTGATATTGCAAACCGCTTTGAACATAGGCAGTTTGTGAACCGTGACAACGCTGATGACTCCAGTAAATGCAGTAAATATCTTAACAGCAGTGGAAAGCATGCCATCGGTGATTACAGAAAATTAGTTGGCCAAAATGTTCTTCACAGCCTTTCAAGCGCTCGAAATCTGGAGCTGTTAGGTCATTCTGGGGAGGTACATTTGTTGATTTTGATGCTATACTCATATATACTTAATCTGTATCCTAATACTTCAGTGATGTGCATGTCAGTTGCTCTATTCAATACAATATATACAATGCTCTTTCTTAGTGTTCATTTAATTCATAACTCTGAAACGGTTATTGTTTTAAACTCTGATGGTACCTTCCGGTACTTTTTTTGTAAGTTGTGGCAATAATGACATTATTTGGACTTGACATTTTTTTTTTCCAGTAGATGCGGTGTCGATTGGTTCCATGTCAATATTCTTTTTCTTCTACTATACTTACACGTTAGTGGGTTACCTATTTTTCATAATATGGTTTAATGTTGTTTTACCTTCCATTTAAACTTTGAAGGCTATTCTGAGGACAGAAGCAATAAGTTGTCCAACTTTTAGCAACTTGAAGACTTTGGCTCTTGGTGAGTGGTGCATCAGCATGGGTGCTGACTTCGATATATTAATTACATTACTTCAGCATTCGCCTAATTTGGAGAAGCTTATCCTTCATATTGACATGGTATGTATAGTGGATCGGTGCTTTTCAAGCTTGTATGACACTGTCAATATTTTAATGGATAAGGTAATCAAGTAGTAATTTCTTGCTCCTTTTTCTTTCAAAAAGAACTTAGACATCCAGAAGGCATTGCAGAATTGTATACAACCAAAGGGATATTCTTTTGCTTGCGAACATCTTAGTATGGTGAAGATCAGATGCACAAAGGATGATCCAAGAGTCCATATGTTGGCGCAGTTATTCAGGTCCATTGGTGTGCCACTTGAGAATATTTATGTCCGTTGGAGAGGGAGCTTTTGTGAGTACACTATCCAAATTTCTAAATCGTTGTGTCTGCGTTATTATTGCATCAGTATTTTGTTATGAATTAAGCACATGAAGAAGAGTCATATACTACCATGCACTGCAAGTGGATTATGCTTTATTTGAATAACTACATATTGTGTTAAAGTTTATTTGTTAGTACAACATAAGACTTTTACCAGCAACATGTTTTTATATTGTAACTTGAATTGTTTTTTTTTCCCTCTGTTTATGTAAGACTTTGTATTCATTAGCGTTTTGGTATTTCTTTCAGACCTCCGTAAGTTGAAGAGAGAGAGGGAGACGGGAATAACTTTTACTGAACCCTATTAATTGACAAAATAATGGTATGCTGTGACTGATTCTACAGTTTTGTTAAGTACATTTTAGACATTTCAGGTGGACTGATGACTGTAACATCATATGTACTTATGTCGGGAGACGCAAGGCAGAGCAGATGAGAAAGTGTCGCATGCAAAGCTTTGGCCACTCTTGCACTCCAAATTCTCGCTGCTTTGCAGCGGCTGCTTTGCAGCAGCTACAGTGTTTCTGCAGCTGCTACAGTGCTCGCAATTATTTTTCTGCAGCTGCAGCGAAACGAACAGGCTTACTGCAACTGTGACTATGAATACCTTGGGATCAATCTCATTTTCGTATTGGTATTTGTAATTGCACAAAGTGTTGATATGTCGTAGTGCATTACTCTGAATCTTATACACGTGGCCACGGTTGGCAGCGATGCCAGGATTTTGCCCTTGAGTGCCCGTCTCTCATGAAAAGTCAGGTGAATGACAGTCACAGTTATGCACAGCTGATGATGCCCAAGTAAAATGACACTCGTATGACACGCCGTGTTTAATGTCTGATTTCGTGGCATGCGTCCCACCGTTGCGCATAGATAGTTTTAAAAAATTACATTGTGATGTACGTATAACAGTATAAGTGTACGCGTCACTGCATATGCTCAGGTTTCTGCTAGCCCCTAGCCACTAACATCCATGAAAGCAGTCATGTGGGTCTTCCACTCAAAAAAAAAAAGTCATGTGAGTCTTAATGGCTGTGTGTGAAATAATTAAACAATTTGATAAGTATGGGAGAAATTTTTTAAAGATGAATTGTTCAGAATGTTTTGTTTTCGCGATTGCAGCAACATGGGCTGGCGACATGGACCGCTCCGCGCTCGCTAAATAGAAAAACTTGGCTCAATTTTCGATGGAAAAGAAATGAAACCTTCCCCTCAAAAAAAAAAGAAATGAAACCTCGTTTTACCCTCGGCTAAAATTCCACTGGAGCCAATCCCGTCATTTTCGTTTTACCCTCGGCTAAACCTTGCCTACCCTGGCCGGCGGCGCGGCCTACGCCGCCTGCTATTTTGACGGATCAATCTCGCCGCCGGTGATTCCCTCCTTCAGGCTGGACGTCCTGATCCCTCGCCATCTCGAAAGCCCCGATCTTTGCCCATTTCCCTCGCCATCTCGACTGCGCAGGCAACGCGTTCGACGGAATGCCGCCGAAGGTCACCAAGCGGTGGGTGCCGGTGAACCGGCCGGGGGAACCATCCCGCGGGCCTCAGGAAGGAGGGATACGAGCCGATATCGCCGCCGACCGCCTCAGCGCGCTGCCCGACGCGCTCCTGCACCACATCATGTCCTTCATGAAGGCGTGGGAGGTGGTGCGCACGTGCGTGCTGGCGCGGCGGTGGCGCGACCTCTGGGCGTCCGCGCCCTGCGTCGACGTCCGCGTCGGCCGGTACAGCGAGGCCCCCGAACAATTCGCCAAGTTCGTCTACCGCCTGATGCTCGCCCGGGACATCCTTGCACCGGTGGACACGCTCCGGCTGCGCTCGCCCGGCGAGGACGATGACTACGACGTTGGCGATGACGATGTGAGCATGTGGATCCGCAGCGCGATCAAACGGAAGGCTCGGGTGATTCAGCTGAACGGGCATCTCCACGAGTCTGTGAAATTGGATCACAGGGACTTCGTCTCTTGCCACCTCAAAATCTTGAAACTGTCATATGCTGAGCTGGATGATCAGTTCGTCAGGCAGCTCTGCTCTCGGTGCCCTTCTTTGGAAGAACTAGATCTCAAGCGCTGCGTGGTAGAGGCCCGTGAAATTGCATCTGCATCTCTGAAGAGTTTGTCCATGGTCAAGTGTAAGTTCACTATGAACCTCTCGGTTGATGCCCCAAACCTCGTGTCTCTGCGGTGCATTGCTCCGGAAAAATGGGTTCCTCTGTTTAAGAACTTTGGGTTGCTGATCACGGCTAGTGTCATGCTTGATGACTCTTTATTGAGTAGCGAATTTGAAAAATATCAAGAGGAGGATGAGTTTCCTCAAACTAGCGACGAAGATGAGGAAAATGACAGTGGGCACTTCAAGCGTAGTGGCAAAAATGCTGCTGCTTCTGATGATAGTGATGAATACATGAGTGATGGTTATGGCTGTCCTGATGAATACTTTGATCACTATTCTAATGACATCAAGGATGATTATGACTATGGAAGTGATATCAATAGTGATAGTGACACCTATGAATATAGTGAGATTGCAAATGGATATGATTATCGGCAGTTTGGAAACAATGACGCTGGCTCTGATAGCAGCAAGGGAAGCAAATATCATGGCAGCAGTTCAAAATATGTGATCAATGATTATAAAAAGTTAGGTGGCCAAAATATTCTTCAGACCCTTTCAAATGCTCAATGTCTGGATCTCCTAGGTCACTCAGGAGAGGTATATTCCTAATATCATTACTGAACTCATTTGTATTGAAATTGTACCATTTTATTTCCATGACTTTCATAATCCGGTGCATATATTTTATACATTTAAGGATTGCATCGACCCTTTACACTTTTATTTGTTAATATTACATTTGCTAAGTACAAATGCCTAGTTGCTCGAAAATCCAGATTCTAGCTTGCAATCCTCTTGATTTATTGTAAGTTGTACTTGTAACATTAATCACATTGTGTTCAATTAAAATATACTTTTCGAAGATGTGGTGTATATTACATCAATTTCAGTGCTTTGTTTTTCTGCTATTGCACTTACATGTTGTGTAATGGTAGATTGGAAACGTTGTCATCAGTCCCCACCATACAATATGGCGAATTTAGAATGCTGTGATTATTTTATTTACTCGAAATTTTGCTCCACCTATTAGCATTGGAAATTGGCTTTCCTTCCACTGCATTGTAGCATCCACAATCTATCCCGTGGAGGATGGTTGTTCAGCATTATATTATGGTGCCAATGTATGGTTGTTCTGTCACAATTGTCTTGAAAAGAAAAAGAAACATGAGTTATATTTTAGGTCCAGAGAGCACACTATTTTTTTTACATAATCTAAATGGATTAGTTGATTCAACTGACTTCTAAAACAAAGGCCAACTGTGCTATGGATGATGGCAATGCTGTAATGCTTGAAGTGATTTTGGTTCTTCTGTTACAGTAGAGTTTTCACTGTACCTTCTGATCTTGGATTCATTGCTGGCCTCATGACATTTTTCACAGCTTCATTGGCCTAGTTGATAGAATGATAGTTTCCTGAACACGTGCATCCTCACAGGGTTGTTATTATCGTTTCCTTCTTTCAATATATTTAATTACCACACTTCTATTTGATATTTGAAGGTTATTCTAAGAAGAGAATCGATGAGCTGTCCAACTTTTAGCAACTTGAAAACTTTGGCCCTTGGTGAATGGTGTATCAGTACGGGTGCTGACTTTGACATCATAGTTCTGTTTCTTCAGCATTCACCTAATTTGGAGAAGCTTTTTCTTCAACTTGAAATGGTATGTGCATTTACATAGTGAATCATATTTCTGAATAGATATGCTCCATGTAAGATCCAAGATATTATTGTGGATGGTTAATCAGCTGATTTTTTCTTTTTATCCTTCAAAAAGGACTTTGACATCCAAAAGGCACTGGGAAGAAGTATGAAACCGAAAGGAGGATCTTTTGAATGCAAATACCTTAAAATGGTGAAGATCAGATGCACCAAGGATGATCCAAGAGTTCATATGTTGGCGCAGCTGCTTAGGTCTAATGGAGTACCATTTGAGAAGATTTTTGTGCGTCGGAGTGGGAGTTTCCGTGAGTAGATTCTGTCAATCCCTTGTGCTTGCGCATTACTACTAGTTCTTTCTTCATATAGCATTGCTGAAGAGGTGAAGAGGCAAAGTATACCCTGCATTTTTTTTTAGAATAGTACTTTTGCCTTCAACATGTTTTCATACTGTAACTTCAAATAGCTTTTTCCCCTGTCGATTCATGTACTATTTACGTTGACTAATTTTCTTATATTTCTTCCAGATCTTCGTAACTTGAAGCTGCAGAGGGAAATTACCATTGACGATATGCGTGACTTTGGACCCTATTAGTAACATAAATGTACAACATGAATTATTATGTACTCCTTTTTTGACAATGTCGTTTCAGCTTTACCTGATAATTGCAACATCACTTTTGTAGGTAGCATGCAAGGCATCAGCCAGGCAAGAATTCATGACCGTCAGCATGCAAAGCTTTCCTTGCTCGCTCCACTCGAAGAACACTGTGGCTCCATAAGTACCTTCGCTTAACCGTTAGCTAGTACTGTTCTGTTTAATTTCTCTTTCATCCTTCGGGTTCAAGTTCAACTCCTATCGGTATTGTTATTTTAAAATAACAGCACATTCGTATTCATGTTTCACCCTGCCTGTGATTACCAGCTACAGCTAAGATAGCATATATAAAATGTCCGGATTGTAAAATCCATGCAGTAGTACTTGGCTTCAGAGAGCCACGGGTCGCTGTCAACCTTGATTTTAAGGGCCTGGATTCATGGAATCCCATTGTTCTTGGTCCATGCTATGCTTCTTCCATGAACATGTGGATGATGCTTATTCAGTTGGCACAGCTTGCGATTCAGTGGAATGCTTGAACAGTCAGATTTTTCTTTGTTAGCGATCATGACGTGACGCATATGTAAACACATGACTAAGCATGTCCGTCAGGAAAAAAAAATACTAGTTCACTGGGTGAGGAGTATGATGGATGTGGCCCCTGGGTGATCCTGTATTCCTGTTGGGGTGTGCCATTTTGCATTTTTACTCCTTCCCTTATTAACGACGAAATTGAGAAAAAGGTCGGCCGTTCAAACTCTGCAAGGTCCAGATGATCACATCGTAACATACGGGCCGAAGCAGCAGATTTATCAAGCCCATTAGAGCCCAAAACAACAAGCGGCCGCAGCAACCGGCCAACCGTTGATTGATTTGAATTTTGAACTCTCGGAGCGGCGACCCCAAAGCATCTCGTCACCATTTCGAATTTTGAATTGTGACAATGATTGCTATAGGGCCCAGAATGGTTGGTCATCGGAGGCCTGGAACCTTATGGTGCGAAAGTTTCAAGATCAATTCCCATATGTGCAACTAACCAAGGATCAGATTCAAGACAAAGAGAAGGAACTGAAGAGAGATTTTAGTGTGCTGAAGGAGGCCCGGAAACAAAGTGGGGTACATTGGGATGAGAAGCTTTGCATGATAATCGCTGAACCTGCAATCTGGGCTAATATCATTGAGGTATATCTCAATGCTATCCATTTTTTTCTCGTTATATCTCAATGCTATCCATTTTTTATATTCTGAGTCCATTCTTGTATGTTGCAGTCGTGTCCTAAAGCTAGTAAATTTCAGAGAAAAGGCTTCCCTCTTTATGATGAGTTGGACAAACTATATGCTGGTAACTTTACTTTCATACCAACATAGCAGCAGTATGGTGCATTTTGCATCTGGTGAAACATCATACTCATGTGCACTCTTTTGTGTAGGAAAAACAGCAGAAGGAAAATTTGCCTTGATCTCTCTTAAGCAAAAAGAAGATGATGAAGTCAGGATTGTGCAACCACCAAAGGCGAAGGTTACACGTGATAGAGCTGTGGATAGCTTAGCTTTTCTATCTGGTTACCATGATGATTATCAACATGATGACAGTGACGATGACGATGTGAAGATAGTGCAGCCAAATCAAAGATGTGCTGCTACATCCTCAAAAAGGGACAAAAGAGCTGCTGATAGATATGAAGAGCTTTCTGCCTCAGGAGCTAAAGTTACATCTACCACAAGGGAGAAAGGGACTGCTACTCAAAGAGATGATGATGTGCCATCTTCCTCAAGGGACAAAGGTGCTGGCTCTAAGGCTCAAGGGGGCAAAGCTATACAAAAGAGAAAAACGGTTGAAGATGTTGCTGATCTTATGGGAAAGTACGTTGAAGTGAAGACAAAACAAGTAGAGGAGGAAGCTGCGGAAGTTGCTGAATTTTCCATCAAAAGCTGCAACGCTTTGTTGGCTACAATGGAGGAACTATCATGTGAAGAAAGAGCAGATGCCTATGAAGTCTTTATGGATGCTCGGAAAAGGGAGGTTTTCATGACCGCTGCTGATCCGGCTTCACGCTTAATATGGCTGAGGAAAAAAATTGTAAGTGCCAGATACTTCTCTAATGTGCAATTTTGTTCCAACATGTTTTCTAGCCTTCCTTACTGATTGCTTGGCCTGAAATGAGAGATAATATCTGATGTCTGCTTGCATAGGAACATATACATAGTGCTTATCTGAAACTTGATATATTTAGAGACATTGAACAAAATAAAAAGGCTTTGAAGATGTCTTTCATGATATATCTGTGATGATGTGAAATATATGGTGGTAATTTTTTAACCATGTAATTGTTCATTTTGTTGCAGAGGCTGATCAACTCCAGTTCTTAGACTCCATCTGTGTAGAGGCTGATCAAGGTTTGTTGGATCTGCTTTAATATCATTTTTTCCTTTGGAGTCCATCCGAAGTGTGATTCATTATTTAAATATCTATTGTCTGTTATGGTAGCACGTGTGATTAGAACAGGTGTTGCTGATTAGCTGACTGGTCCAATTTGACTGTAACCAAAATTTATATTTTCCTTTTTGTAGCCTGTGATCGTAACGTATAGCAGAACTTCACCTATGCTATCTTGAAGAATCTACTATCTTCAGTCTGAATTTTTTCTGGATTACCTACTGTTAATGCTTGCAAGCTTGGAAAACTTGATCTGCTAGCAAGCTTGGTTTTAACCCTTTCCCACTACGGCTCATCTTTTTACCGTCAGAGAATTGTTTTGTGTTAATCAGTCTATCACTCGGATTGCTGTGATCTATTCATTTTGGGTTGTGACATGTGTCTCTTTTTCAGAATCAGAAGAGGACTAGTTTCAAGCTGGGAGCAATTGGAATGGTGTGGACTGCTAGCAGCTGATTCCATCACAGCATGTTTATTTATCTCTCTATTTTCTTGAGAAAATGTAGTGCCAGGACCTCTGACATGAGATTAGTGCAAGGCATGTGATGTGAACTGGTTAGAAATTTATTTGATGAATTATTAATAGCATGTATGCAAGATTTGATGCCAATACTGGAGCATTTATCACTGTGATTCACAGTGATTATATAATGAGACTAGTGCAAGACGTGAGATGTGAGCTAGTTAGAAATTTGTTTGATAAATTATTGACAGTATGTCTGCAAGATTTTGATGCAAAGACTATAGCATTTATCAATGTGAATCATCCTTTCGGTGTCTCTTTTTCAATAAACAAATATATAATGTTTGCAGTGGCAGTGATGATTAAATAATTGTATGGCTGTATCAGTTCAGTTCAGTGTTCTATTGTGATTTTGGTCGACGTACGGTGCAGCACAGAGGGCAAATCATGCAAATCCACGCTGATACCCGTCATTAGCCAAGCGCACCATCGGGTTTTCTCCGCCTGGTTCTCAATCCAAGGTGGAACGGGAGTGCGGAAGGGATCAACCCAATCCCGCGGTGGTTCTGGTCACACGTGTGTCGCAGTCCCCTGATGCCAAACGAGGCCTCATTGGGCATCGGCGTCACAGCGGCCTCGTGGCGCTGGACCACTCGGCCTTCGTCTCCAGGCACCTCAAGATCCTGAAGCTGTCCTACGCCCAGATCGACGACAACCTGTTCAAGCAGCTTTCCTCGCGGTGCCCCACTTTGGAAGAAATGGATCTCAAGGATTGCTTGTTGTCAGGCAGCGAGATTTCCTCATCCTCTTTGAAGACCTTGATACTGGTCAAATGCAACATGTTCTGGGGCCTCACTATCACAGCTCCAAACCTTGTGCTGCTGCGCTGCCTTTCACCAATCGGCCAAGCACCGTCATTCAAGAACTTGGAGTCGCTTGTCTCAGGCACTATCGTTCTTGATGACTATTGTTTCGCTAGTGACTATGAAGACTTCAGCAAGGACGAGTTCGATGGAACCACTGATGATGACAGTGACAGTGAAGTTGGTATGAAAAGGAAGCGCAGGATTGGGTACGGATCTGGGTTTGGCGGTTACAACGATCGTAAGGATTATGGTAGTGATATCGAAAGCGATGATGATACCTACCAGTACAGTAAGATTGCAAATGAATGTGATTGCGATGGATCTGGTTATGATTGTGCTGGCAGCGGTTCCAGGAAAGATGGTAACCATCAGGTCTACGGTCGAAATTCTGGAAATGACAGTAAGATTTTAGGTGGCCAGAATGTTCTTCACAGCCTTTCAAATGCAACAAGTTTGGAGCTGTTAGCAGATGCTGGAGAGGTGCATCCATTGCCATCTTTATATCTGTGCCATTTTGCAGTATGTTCTTTCATTTTCTGCAACATAGAGACATAGATCACAGGGTGTTTAACGCATTCGTTTTGCCCATTTTGCTCTTGAGTAGCATCACCTGGTTCTCTTCCTTGTAGCTGACTTATAAGAGAGTTCAGATACATGCCATAGATAGCAATTCTATGTTTTCAATCATCAAATAGAGCAGGGAAATTGATTTGGTTGTTTCAAGAAACAGGGGAATAGATTGGGTACCAGTATGATGGTGCTTCAGCAGAGTGCATCTCCATGAAAATACGTTTTAGCAAACATCATAGTATTCCCTTGTCACATGTGTCACTGTATTTTTTTGGTGCATCTGCTCGTTAGTAGCATCTCCTGATTTTTTACTCTGCTGACCAAAGAGAATAGTTCATTGTCACCTCATTAAATGTAGCAGTTAACTCAATTGGCTATCAAAGTTATTTTGCTACACGAGAGCATTATCTCATCATTTCTTATTGTTGTAACAGTGCATATGATCGAACAGTTATTGTCTATGTATAAGTACAGAAGCAGTTTGTAGAAATCTTATGTCTTGACACTAGTCTATGGATGTCTCTCGTTCACAAATTTATTCTAGAAAATGGAATGATTTTGTTGCAGCAACGGTGATAGTCCATTGGCAGTGTGTCATTTATTTTCTTCTCAGGATATTGAATTATTTTGATTGGCTGCATGCACAACATGGAGATTAATTCTGTTACTGTTGTTCTTTGCCGAAAGCCGGAAACCTCACATTTATGCTTTGATGAAGGTGGTTCTGACTAGAGAACTGGAAAGGTGCCCAAGTTTTAGCAACCTGAAGACATTGATCCTTGGCGAATGGTGTATAGATGCCGACTTTGATGCATTAGTTTTCTTGCTGCAGCATTCACCTAATCTTGAGAGACTTATTCTTGAACTCAAATTGGTAAGTACAATAAAACATCTTGTGTATTTTACTTACCTGAATTTTGAGTATTTGGGCACATGTTAAAAATAACCATGCTGTTCTGCATGAAGAACTTCAACGTCAGGAAGCTATTGGAAAGCGGCGTCAAACCAACCGGAAGATCTTTTTCTTGAAAAAAATCTTCAAATGGTGAAGATCAAATGCTCTAAGGATGATGTCAGAGTCCATAAGCTGGCACATTTGTTAAAGGCTAATGGTTTTCCAGTTGAGAAGATTTTCGTCCGTCGGTCTGGGAGCACCTGTGAGAAATGCTGTCTCTAAACATAAATGATTTCATATTTATTTACAGTGCTTTATTGGCCTTCCTTGAAATTTCAAATATTCTGGTTGCACTGAATTCCAGTTACATGATATTTTTACCAAGTGGACAAGCAAACCATTATGTTAGCTTAAATTTTGTTCCTTTGTACTTTATGAATACATATATGCCCTTATCAATCATCTGATATTTATACCAGATCTCCGTGGCAAGAAGACGATGAAGCAACTTGCCAGGTTTGAACGGCAGATGTGGGGGGAGTAACTGCTGCCAACTTCATTTGTGTTTCAGAGTGCAATTAGTCAGAAAAGACATGATTTGGCTAGCACCATGATTATCAAAGCACTGATCATGCTTGCAAAACTTTGACAAAACCTGTGATGTCTATTTTGGCACGCATGTAAGACGTCACTTACATATGATTTATTCTAAGGCTGGAAGATTTGTATCTGTGGTGGATAGGTTAAGACCTTGCTGTTGATCGTTAACGAGTAAATCCTCTATTTGCTTGAGAGTTCCAAGAGTACTTCCTTGCAGCTGAGAAAGTGTATTGCAACGGTGTAGTCATTTGTCATGAAATCATGTGGTTGCCAGGTTGATCCCCGTTGTTGGAGGAGAGAGATTCCAATGTCATTTTACGCTTTCAAAAATATTGTATCTTTCACACAGCACTGTCAATACGCATTTTCAAGCTGAATTATTACATGTGATTGGATGTGAATATTCTTATGGATCTGCTACTGCCTGAAGAGCAATGCTATACGTGATTATCCAACCAATCACCGTGCTCGTTTTTCTCCAGGCGGAACCAGGCAAAGACCAGCAACACATTAGTATGTGTTGTGTTTCTCCTACCTGAATGTAAGAACGGAGGGAGTGCTCTGACGATTTGGATAAATTGACCTCCTTCCCTGATTGCCAACAAGTTCCAAAGTACAGGCGGAAGCTGAGCAGAGGAATGCCAAATGCCTGAAAGAAATATCTGATTGAGTCCTAGTAAGTACTGAATGGGATTTGAAATATCCGAAAGCGACAGTGGAAGCCTTAACAAGGGAAATATCTGATCATACACCACTTCTACTAGACACAGGAAAGCATATGTTCAAGTTTGAACTTGGCTGGCTAATGAGAGAGGGTTTCTATGATCTAGTCAAGGAAGTTTGGCAAAATGAAAACAGATGTAACAGTCCCATACAAAAATGGCAGAATAAAATAAGAAGGCTTAGGCAATTCTTAAGAGGATGGGCAAGAAACATGAGTGGTACATATAAGAAGGAAAAACAGGAAATAATTGAGCTCGTTGGTCAATTGGATAAAAAAGCCGAAACTACATTGTTGCAACCTCATGAGGTTAATTTAAAACAATGTTTAAAGGAACGGCTTGTGCAATTACTAAGAGAAGAAGAAATAAAATGGTACCAAAGATCAAAAACTGAGCAGTTGTTAAAAGGGGATAGTAATACAAAATATTTCCAGCTTGTAGCGAATGGTAAATATAGAAGAACAAGAATTTTCCAACTCGAAGATGGTGATCAAATAATAAGGGGTGATGAACAGTTGAAATCATATATTACAAAGTTCTATCAAGGCTTTTTTGGACCTTCAGAGAGTAATGATTTCTCCTTGTTTGAACACAACCGAAGTGATATACCGCAGGTTACGAGTGAGGAAAATGACAGATTAATAGCAGTTTTTACTGAGAATGAAGTTAGAGAGGCAATCTTCCAAATGAAACACAATAAAGCACCAGGTCCGGATGGATTCCCAGCTGAATTCTATCAAGTATTTTGGGAAGTCATAAAAGATGATCTTATGGCTTTATTTGTGGATTTTCATAATGGAACATTACCTCTCTATAGCTTGAATTTCGGTATTATTACTCTGTTACCAAAACAAAAAGAAGCGACACAAATAAAGCAATTTCGTCCTATTTGTCTCCTTAATGTGAGTTTTAAAATATTCACAAAGGTTGCTGTAAATAGGATTACGGGAATAGCTGAAAATTTGATTAGACCCTCTCAAACTGCTTTTATGCCTGGAAGAAATATAATGGAAGGTGTTGTGATTCTACATGAGACTATCCATGAATTACATAGAAAGAATTTGAGTGGCGTAATTCTGAAACTCGATTTTGAAAAGGCATATGATAAAGTTAAATGGGATTTCCTACAATAGACATTAAGAATGAAAGGTTTTTCTAGTAAATGGTGTTCCTGGATTGAAAATTTTGTTTCGAAAGGAAGTGTAGGTGTGAAAGTCAATGATGATGTGGGTAGATATTTTCAAACTAAAAAGGGTTTAAGGCAGGGGGACCCGTTATCGCCAATCCTTTTTAATTTGGTGGCAGATATGTTAGCAATTTTAATAGCTAGAGCAAAGGAGGATGGTCAAATTAATGGCCTGGTACCTCACCTAGTGGATGATGGTCTTTCTATTCTTCAGTATGCAGACGACACAATACTTTTCATGGAACATAATCTTGAACAAGCTAAAAATATGAAAGTGCTTTTATGTGCTTTTGAACAGCTATCCGGCTTGAAGATAAATTTCCATAAAAGTGAGTTATTTTGCTATGGAGATGCAAAGAACCATGAACAAGAGTATAGTGAACTCTTTGGGTGTGGTATGGGAGAGTACCCATTTAGATATCTGGGAATACCTATGCATCACAGAAAACTAAGTAACAATGATTGGAAAATAATAGAAGATAAATTTGAGAAGAAATTAAGTAGTTGGAAGGGTAAGCATTTATCTTATGGCGGACGTTTGGTACTTATAAATTCGGTTTTAAGCAGTCTGGCTCTTTTTATGTGTTCATTTTTTGAGATACCGAAAGGGGTTTTAAAGAAATTAGATTACTATAGATCAAGGTTTTTTTGGCAAAGTGACGAACACAAGAAAAAGTATAGACTTGCAAAATGAGATATTATTTGTAGACCAAAAGAACAAGGTGGTCTAGGTATACTGGATCTTGAGGTACAAAATAAATGCTTACTCAGTAAATGGCTTTTTAAATTGCTCAATGAGGATGGTGTATGGCAACAGATGTTGAAAAATAAATACCTAAAAAATAGGACACTTACTCAAGTACAATATCAACCTGGCGATTCACATTTCTGGTCTGGGCTAATGAGTGTTAAGGAACAATTCCTACAGTGTGGTTCGTTTATTGTCAAGGATGGCACTCAAGTTAGATTCTGAGAGGATAAGTGGCTAGGCAATAGTACTTTAAGAGATGATTTTCCTATTCTATATAATATTGTTAGAAAAAAACATGATACTGTATCTACTGTCTTAAGTTCTTGCCCTTTAAATATCTCTTTTAGAAGAGCATTAATAGGGCCGAAACTTATTGCTTGGCAAAACCTTGTGTTTAGATTAGCTCATGTACATTTGAGTCTGGAACGTGATTACTTTAGATGGTCACTACTTGATAGTGGCAATTTTACCGTACAGTCAATGTATAGTGCTATTCTAGATACAAGTGTTATATCAAATTGTAGATACCTTTGGAAAATTAAGGTACCTCTGAAAATAAAAGTTTTCTTATGGTTTCTGCATAAAGAAGTTATTTTAACCAAAGATAATCTAGCTAGAAGAAACTGGGCAGGGAATCATAAATGTTGTTTTTGTAGTAACCTAGAGACTATACAACATTTGTTCTTTGATTGCACTTTTGCTAGATTAATTTGGAGACTCATTGAGATTTCTTTTGGTATTCAATCACCTAATAGCGTTGCCGACATGTTTGGGAATTGGATTAGTGGTTTTGTGCCTAGAGAAAGAAAGTTAATGTTTGTTGGTATAGGCGCCATATGCTGGGCGATATGGTTAAGCCGTAATGATGTTGTTTTTGATAAATCTTCAATCTTAACTCCTATACAGGTTATTTACAGGGGTACACACTGGATGAGAACATGGTCACTATTCCAAAAGGAGGAGGCAATAACTGCTATGCTGAAGGCATGTCTTCTCCTAGAGACCGTGACTATGGATATCTTCGCCAAACATGGGTGGAGGTTTAGCAATAGGTTGCATTAAGATGAACTGTTTGCTTTTTCTTATACCTGTGGTTTGGTCACATCATTTATGTCCTATGCAGTAGATGGAGTCTACTCATAGTGAACGGTTGTAATAAAGAACGGTTAAATACATCGAAAGATGTAGAGGCCGGGATGTTTTCGTTGGCTTGATGAATAGATTTCCCTTTATCTAAAAAAAATGCCTCAAAGAAAAAGAGAGAAACGACGATTGGGTTCACCTGAAAAAAAAAAGAAACGACTGGGCCGGCCCTTCCTTCTCCCTTCGGCCCGATACACGCAGCGGAATGACCTAGGCCCATTGGGATCCATAAATGGCCGAAGATATGCCGCAGCGCCGCCTGCCTCGTTCCATTTCGAACTTTCGAAGCGGGACTCCCGGAGACGAACTCCCACCGCCATTTCTTCCAGATCGCCAGAGGAAAATCTTCTCTTCCTGTAAGTTCGATCCATTCCTCCTCCAACTCGATTCAGCTCCTGTACCTACGTAATGCAATTTTATTTCGTACATATTTTCTTGCAAAATCGTGACCTGATCGGTGGAAAATCTCTCAAGAACCCGATCTGCTGCATATCTTGCCGTAGGCTTACGATCCCCTTCCATTTGGATGTTTCTTGCAGGGATTCCGGTGTTTAGTCTCTGATCTTGTGCTGGTGCTCCTGGCCGCTGTGGCCGTGCGGGGCACCTGTTCGACGTAATGCCGCCGAAGGCGACCAAGCGGTGGGTGCCTGTCAAGCAGGCGGAGGGAGCGTCCCGCGGGCAAGGGGGAGGCAACCCTGCCATCGACCGCCTCAGACTGCTCGGGTACGGGCCCCTTCGCCAGCGCGTGGTGCCCCCAAAGGCCACCAAGCAATGGGTGCCGGTCAACAGGGCTGGGGGAGCGTCACGCGGGAGTGGAGGAGGCGACCCTGATCCTGACGCCGACCGCCTCAGCGCTCTGCCGGACGCGCTTCTGCACCGCATCTTGTCGTACCTCAAGGCGTGGGAGGTGGTGCGGACATGCGTCCTGGCCCGGCGGTGGCGCCACCTTTGGGCGTCCGTGCCCTGCATCGACCTCCGTGTCGGCCAAGAAGACTGTGGCGAGACACCGGAGGACTTCCCCGGCTTCGTGCGCCAGCTAGCCTGCCGCCGCGATGCGTCGGCAAAGCTGGACACGCTCCGTCTGCGGTCGAGCAATGTTGATGGCGCATATGAAGAAGAGGACTCCAAGTCGTGGGTTCGTGCTGCGATCAAGCAAGGGGTTCGAGTTATTCACCTTATTGGGCATCGGGATGGCCTCGCGACACTAGAACACAAGGCGTTTGTCTCTTCTCACCTCAAGGTCTTGAAGCTTTCCTATGCCATGCTCGATGACAAAACCCTCAGGAAGCTTTCGTCTCAGTGCCCTTCTTTGGAAGAACTGCATCTTAAGGATTGCTTGATAGCTGGTCATGAGATCTCGTCTGCATCTTTGAAGATTTTGACCATGTTCAAGTGTCAGATCAGTGTGAACCTGTCTGTTGATGCTCCAAACCTTGTACTGCTGCGCTGCATCTTACCAATCACCCAAGCTCCGTCATTTAAGAACACAGCATCACTTGTAACAGGCACTATCATTCTTGATGATCGTTCCTTCGATGATGATTTTGAAGACTTCAGCAAGGATGAGTTAGATGAAACCACTGATGATGATGATGATGATGACTGGAATGACAGTAATAAGAAACACAAGACAAGATATGGATTTGGTGCCCCTTTTGAAGAATTGCTTAGTCACAAGGATCGTTATGGTTATGGAAGTGACATTGATAGTGATGACAACACCTATGAATATAGTGAGATTGGAAATGATTGTGATGAGTTTGGTCTCAGTGGTGATGGTCAGGATTCCAGTAACTATGGCAACCGCAATGTTTGTCGCAACTCTGGATTTAGTGATAACAAAATCTTAGGTGGCCATAATGTTCTCCAGATCCTTTCAAATGCTACAAGTTTGGAGCTAATAGCTGATGCTGCAGAGGTATAGCTATCACCATCTTTCCCTTATTTTCATGTCTAATTTTCAGTATGTATTCTTATTTTATAAAATATATAGTCAAATTTGATTTACATAATAGTCTCTTTATTTCTGTCAATGAAATCCTTTTAAGTTTCTCCAGGCCACATGATGTCCAATGCACAAATATTCTACAGTTTACTCTTTAGTAGGGTCATTCCATCTCCTGATATAATACTCACAGCTTAGTTAGGAAGAATTTATTTTCCAATCAATTGTCTGCAGAAAGTATTTTGATCCAATAAAGCATTATTCATTGTTTTCTATCATCGCAAGCTTGCAATAGTGTACCCCCTCAAATGATTTCTGTCATGGATTTGCACAGAATTATGTCTTACATTTCTTGTGTCCTGATGCTAGTCTGGACAGTTGACGTTTACACAATAGAAATAAAGACACGTCTTATTTAATTGATAATACCCTGACTGTGTTCTTTTTTTTTTTCTCTTCCCTATGTATTGATTAAGTAGATTGCATGCACGATATGAAGGTCTATTGACAGTCGCGTTTACACAGTAGAAAATGAAGATACATCCTATTTTAGCTGATAATATCCTGGCAACATTACTGTGTTCATTTTTTTGTCCCTGGGCATTTGATTGAGTTCATTGCATGCACAATATGAAGGTTAATTTGTTTGCTGTTGCTGAAAACTCATTTTTCCTCTGTGAAGGTGATTTTGAATCGAGAACTGAAAAGATGTCCAACTTTTAGCAACCTGAAGACCTTGTCCCTTGGTGAATGGTGTATGGATGCTGACTTTGATGCATTAGTTTTCTTGCTACAGCACTCACCAATATTGGAGACGCTTTTTCTTGAACTCAAATTGGTATGACTACATACATATTTTGTGTATGTTACTAATTCAAATTTCCTAAGTTTTGAGTACCTCGATGCATGTTTATGTTCTAATAATTTTGTTGTTCTGCAAAAGAGCTTCAACACCACAAAGCCACTGGAAAGTGGAGTCAGACCAAAGGGAAGGTCATTTTCTTGCAAACACCTTCAATTGGTGAAGATCAAATGCTCGAAGGATGATGTAAGAGTCCATAAGGTGGCACATTTGTTCAGGGCTAATGGTGTACCTGTTGAGAAGATTTTCGTTCATCGGACTGGGAGCACTCGTGAGTCATATTTTTGAATTCACATATCTGATTTCATATTTATTTGCAATGCCAGTGTTATATTACTAATAGTAGACTGTCTATGGAAGGCAAATTACGTGGAATGGATGTATGGTCGCTTGATGTTTTCTTGGTTACTCTTTTATGAAATGGACAACTAGCTATTCTGCTAACTCAAACTCACATATTTTGTTTTCCGTATAATACAAAGATACTCAACTCTTCCGCATGTTCGACGGAAAAATAAAAAACAAACCTATCTTGATCTATGCTCTCATCCATTGTTTGGTATTTCTACCAGATCTCCGTAGCGAGATGATGTCAAGAGAGCTTGCAAGGCAGGAATTGGAGTTCTGGGATGATGACGAGTTCTGGGGTAATGACATGTTCTTGATTGTTCTTTTATGAAATGGACAACAAGCTATTCTGCTAACTCAAACTCAGATATTTTGTTTTCCCTATAATACAAGATACGCAGCTCATGCATGTTTGAGAAAAGAAAAACTCAGATATTTTTTGTGCTTGAGATCTTGAACTATGCTCTCATCCATTGTTTGATATTCTACCAGATCTTCATGGTGACAGGATGGTGAGAGAGCTTGCAAGGCAGGAATTGGGATTCTCAGGAGATGATGAGTTCTGGGGGGACGACTCCGAGGGTGACGAGTTCTAGGGCGACGACTAATATTGACCTGTTTGACTTCCTTTGTTTATCAGTATCAATCCGATGTTTGCCCTCATCACCTTTTTGTTAAAAACTTTGGGGATAGGCAAGACGCAATGGATTTTTGAAAGCACTAGTTACTTGCAAAACTGTGACCCAGCATCTGATTCCTCTTTTTGGTAACTTGGAAGATGGAAATCATATATGACTATCCAGAGTTGGAGAGTAGTTATCTTCTCTAAGTGATTAGTGCATGAGTAGAAATTATTATTATTGCTATTTTGGTGGAATGTTGAAGTCGTATCTGGTTGATGATTTAAGATCCTCTATCTTTACTTACTCGAACATTTCAATAGGTTTCTGGATTGCAGCTAACAAAGCGTAGTGCTATGTTTTAGTATTTTATATAAGATCATAGGGTTGCCGTTATTATTATGAATTAATAGGTTGGTTTTCTGCTTGCGGATTGGAATGTAGGCAAATGACCTTTCCTCTGACAATGTTCCATTCCACTGGCACATTACTGGCTACAGGCATTTTCTACCTAAAATTACAGGTGCTTGGTTCTGAATCTTTGTACGAATCTGTTTCCACCTGAGTGCCAAATATATGGTGCAGCGAATCTCGAGTAGGCCAAGGTCATATCACAATGTATAGTGGCTCGAAGCCGCCGGTGGACTGGTGGATCAGGATCACAGGTAAAGGACTCGCTTGCCTCACGTTTTCTGCTATCAGGATGTCTAGGATTTTATTTGATGTTGCAATAAACAAGAGTGATGCAATGAGAATCTCTCTTAGGCCAGTTTCAATGGGCCTTTCATCAACATTAAATAAGGTGCCACATCAACAAAATAGATGACATAACACATCAATTAAGATGAAAGAGGAGAAGTTCCTTTCATTCTAATGAAAAGAAGTTGGCACGGTTTCATATATATAAAAGCTTATTGAAAGACCTATTAAAAACTTTCATCCTAACATGTTTTGACCAATCTCAATGCAAGAATTTAATATTATACTTTGCTTATGAAACCGTGAGATGAAATTATACATTGAGAGAGACCATTTCATTTATCATGTGAAAACTTTAAATCTGATGTGGTATCTTTAAAAAATGTGAAATA
Organism: Eragrostis curvula; assembly: GCA_007726485.1. NCBI lineage: Eukaryota > Viridiplantae > Streptophyta > Magnoliopsida > Poales > Poaceae > Eragrostis > Eragrostis curvula. The sequence continues at coordinate 64,748 of RWGY01001133.1, read as the reverse complement.
AAAGTATCCACTGAGACTGGCATTATATAATTTCTGCCAGCCTCTTCATTCCGATTTCTTCACCATTGCCGACCGCTGCCCTGAAGTGCTACCGCCCGACGCATTGACTATGTTGCAGATATTTTGACTTGAATATTGAAGATAATATTTTCCAACGAAGGGAGCATGGGCGTTAGGCCTATCCTACGCTTAAAGTCCGTTTGTTTGGATCATCGCTTTTTGAAACCTGGTTTTATACACAGCCCATATGACACAAAGGTTTTATACAACATGCATGAGCGTATAAAACCATCCTTGAAAAGAGATGGATATCCTTTTTTTTTGGGCTGGAGAAAAATCGTAATAAAAAAAGCAATTGCACGGGCTCTCAGTCAGTAGCTAATCAGTCACAAAGTAATTGGGCTGGCCCATTTCCGCCGCTTCCCTAGGCCCATTTGGATGAATAAATTGGAGAGCTGCCACCGCGCCGCCCGTCTTCTTTTGCATTAGGTTCATCAATTTCTTCTCCTGTAGTTGGTCTACCGTTCATGCGTAATGCAACTTTCCTTGTCCAATTTTTTTCTTTCCAAAATCGTCACAAGATTGGCAGAAAATCGTGCAAGAATCAAATACGCATCCAATTGCAGTAGGCTTACCATCCCCTTTCGTTTGGGTGTTTCTTGCAGGAATTCCGGCTGAAAAGCTCTGATCTTGTGTTGGTGGTCCTGGCCGGCGTCGCCGTGCAGGGCACCTGTTCGACGAAATGCCGCCAAAGACCACCAACACCAAGCGGTGGGTGCCTGTGAACCGGGGGAGGGCGCATCCTCGTCTGGCGGGCGCGTGGGAGGCTCCCCTGCCACCGGCCGCCGCGACGCGGTCCGGAGCGCTCCCCTGCACCAGCGCGTGGTGCCCACGAATGCCACCACGGGCACCAAGCGGTGGGTCTCGGTCCGGTCAACCGGGCCGGGGGAGCTTCACGGGGCAGCGGGGGAGGCGAACCTGACGCCGACCGCCTCAGCATGTCGTACCTGAAGGCCTGGGATGTGGTTCGGACCTGCGTGCTGTCGTGGCGGTGTCGCCACCTTTGGGCGTCCGTGCCCTGCCTCGACCTCCGTGTCGGCCAGGACGACTACGAGGAGGTGCCGGAGAACTTCCTCAAATTTGTCCGCCTCCTGTTCCGCCACCGTGATGTGTCGGCGTCGCTGGACACCTCCGCCTGCGGTCGAGCAATGTTTTTTGAAGTAACTCAGTCGAGCAATGTTGACGGTGCGCATGACGAAGACCATGCCAGGTCGTGGGTCCCTGATGGCATCAAGCGCGGGGCTCGAGCTATTCATGTTGTTGGGCACCGTAGAGTTCATGGCAGCAGCCTCGCGGTGCTGGAGCACACAGCTTTTGTCTCTTCCCTTCTCAAGGTATTGAAGCTGTCCTATGCCTTGCCTCACGACAACATGCTCAGGCAGCTTTCGTCTCAGTGTCCGGCATTGGAAGAACAACATCTTATGGATTGTGTGATGACTGGCCATGAGATTTCTTCTGCCTCTTTGAAGATTTTAACAATGTTCAAGTGCAAGATCAATGTGAACCTTTCGGTTGCTTCTCCAAACCTTATTCTTCTGCGCTGTGTCTCACCAATCACCCAAGCTCTATCGTTTGGGGACATGGGGTTGCTTGTCACTGGCACAATAATACTTGATGATCGTTCCTTTTATGAAGATGATTTTGAAGACTTCAGCAAGGATGAACTTGAGGAAACCACTGATGAGGACGATAATGACAGTTATTGGAAGGACAAGAATAGATATGGATTTGGTGTCCCTTTAGACGGGTATTGTTTCAAGTGTAATCATGATTATGGAAGTGACATTGAGAGCGATGACAACACCTATGAGTATAGTGAGATTGCAAACGATTCTGCTGAATATGGTTTTGATGGTGATGACCACAGTTCCAGTAAAGATGCTAAACATCATGTCTATGGTGAAAACTCTGGATCCAATGATAACAAAGTCTTAGGTGGCCATAATGTTCTTCACAGCCTTTCTAATGCTACAAGTTTGGAGCTGTTAGTTGATGCTGGAGAGGTATAGCTATCAGCATCTTTTGTTGATGTCTGTCTGGTTCTGATTATGTATTTTGATATTCTAAAATAGATAGTCAATAAAATCCTATTTAAGGTTCCCCAGAGCCCAGATCACTTGATTATCACTGCAAAAATTTTCTACATTGTACTCAATGTGTCACACAGTCACCTGATTTCATACCCTGCTTACGTTAGGAATAATCTCGCTATAGAATATTTCTTGTTTTCTGTTCGATTGCCTACTGAAAATATGTTCCCCAAGAGAGCTTTATTCATCATTTGTTATGACTGCAAGTTTTCAATAGCATACCTTTTCAAATAATTTCTGTTATATATTAGCACATAATTAGGTCTTTACACTAGCCTATGGTATTGCCGTGCACACACTCCTAGCTGAAAATTGAGATGTGTCCCATTTTAGCTGAGATGATAACCCACCGGAAATAAATCACTGTGTTTTATTTTTCTTCTCTATGTATTTTATAATTTAGTTTCATCTACAGTATGATAGTTAATTTAATTACTGTTGCCAATGTTGAAAACTCTTTTGTTTTTTAACTTTGAAGGTGATTCTGAATAGAGAACTGAAAAGGTGCCCATGTTTTACCAAGCTGAAGACCTTATCCCTTGGGGAGTGGTGTGTGGGTGCTCACTTCAGTGCATTAGTTTTATTACTGCAGCATTCACCTATTTTGGAGAGGCTTTTTCTTGAACTCAATTTGCTAAGAATATTTACGTAACTTGTGCATGCTTGTTGCTTAACTGAGTTTCGAGTATCTGAGCACATGTTTAATAACTATTCTGTTGATCTGCAAAAAGACCTTCAACAGAAAGGCTTTGGAAAGCAGTGTTAAACCTAAGGGAAGGTCATTTTCTTGCAAACGCCTTCAGATGGTGAAGATCAAATGCTCTAAGGATGATGTAAGAGTCCATAAGGTAGCACATTTGTTCAGGGCTAATGGTGTACCTGTTGAGAAGATTTTCGTTCGTCGGACTGGGAGCACTTGTGAGTCACACTTTCTCTTCATCGCAGATATGAGTTCATATTTTTATGCAACACCAGTGTTATATTACTATGTTAGCAGCCTGTCCGTGAAAGGCGAAACAAGATGGTTAACTAGATGTATTTCCCTTGATGTTTTGCCTGGCTATTCTGTTATAATCTGGAGAAACATGCTGTACTGTTAACTCAAGCTTAGCTCTTTTGTAGTTAATTTATGCCCTCATCCATTTTTTGATATCTTTACCAGATCTCCGTGGCGAGATGATTTCAAAAGATCTTGCCAGGCAGGAACTCGAGTTCTGGGGGGGATGACGAGTTCTGGGGGGATGACAAGTTCTGGGGGCATAACGAGTTCTCCGGGGATGATGAGTTCTCCGAGGATGACGAGTTCTGGGGCTATGGCTAACATCCATTTGTTCTACTTCCTTTGTTTATCAGCATGAATTGGTTCCCGTTGACTGCAGTCATAAACTTTTTTAAAAAATGTTTCGTAATGCAAGGCACTTTGGATTTTTAGAATTAGACGCACTGATCATGCTTATGATACATAAGTTCCAGCACCTATATTTGCTTTCACCTGAAAACCAGTACTATGCCTTCAACAGGAGCGTGCGGGCCATGCTCGAAAATTCTGTTAGCACTGTCCACGTCTTGCAGCACATTTCTGGGCACTGATGCCGTGGAATTTGTTGAGCCCCAGTCACAGGCCGTTATGGTAATAAGGATCAGCAAACCCACGCAGATCCTTATATCCTCGTGCACTCAAGATAGCTGCTGGTAGTTCGAAAACATGTATACTCTGATTCATTTTCTCACGATCGTCGATGGGAATTTCCAGTGCCTCCGCCTCCCAGTGCTTACTGTTGGAAGCCGCCCTGTTTGTTCAATGTGAAAGAGACGAGACTCTATTGGCCTATGCGGCATATATGGGTGTTGCTTGAACGGGTCCTTAAATATGCATATTTTCTTGTTATTAACGGTGGGCCATAGCAAACTTATTGTGAAGTAAGCGATATTAAGTTAGGCTAAATAGCGTATTGCTACCATTGCTCTTGTCCAGCACTCTAGTGTCTTGACTTCACAAAATCTTCTCATTCTAAAGTCGTAGTGTCCACGGAGTAAAGCTAACTTCCTCTTGTGTCATCTTCTGAGTTGCCGGTGCCAATATATGACAAACATATATAGCTAGCGGTTAAATTTCTCGATCATCTACATAAAATTGTCTAACATAAACCTAACTAAGATATCACGGATGGTTAACTCATGAGAAGATTTGTGTCCGATTCTCTAGCCACACCATTGAATCGTCATACAACCTGATTGTTCACCTTACCTACAGAATTAATATTGTTTATGATTCAATTAAAAAAAATGTTTATGATTACTACCAATTTCCTTTTCATGAATAAAAACATCCTAAGGTGACTTTAATGTACAGTTAGGACACGGAAACAATTTTTTTCCTCTGTAACTCGATAGGTTTTTTGGGTTAATTTGCGTAGTGTAAACCGCTGAAGAACTGATGTTTTGGACAGATATGTGTGGCACGAAAAGCTAGCGAGATTTGCAGGGACGAATTGCAAGACGCTGGAGGCCGGTGCCAATAAACAATGAATGGATCGACTGAAGGAAAACAGGAAATGTCAGTTTGCGCCCCCCCCCCCCCCCCCCCCCCCCCCCCCCCCCCCCCCCCAAAATAGACAAGTTAGGTAGCTAGTTAGTTACCACTCGCATGCTAAATAATCACTCCCCAATCCGGCAGCTCACGTCAGTCATCCTATGATCAAACCAAGTTGTCATGTTGTTCTATCGTCCGCGGCCTCTCCGGAGAGCGCTCGCGCTGCGCCTTCGCCAGGAGGGCGCGGCCATGCTCGCAAATGCCGTGAGCACTGTCCACGTCTGGCATCCCATTTCCGGGACGCCGCACCTGTTGAGCCCCAGTCACAGGCCGTTATGGTAAAAGGAAAAGTAAACCCTCGCAGATCAATTATTGCTAATGCATACCACACTTTTTTTTTTTTGAAAATAGATTGCTCTAGCTTTTATTGAAAGCTTAGCTAGAGTTTGTTACACTAATGGTTACCACCTACGAGCCAACACCCTCTCGTTAGAAGACATGCATTCGCTCGTGATTTGAAATCATGTATGCTCTCATTATTTTTCTCACGATCGTCAATGGGAATTTCCAATGCCTCCGACTCCCATGGCTCACCCTTCGTACACCCCTTCCTCTTTGTTCCATATGCGAGAGAGACGGGACACTCTATTGGCCCATGCGGCATATATGTGGTGTTGTTTGCACCAGGTCCTTAAATATGCAAATGTTTGTGCTATGTCCTCGTCGGGGCTATGTATGGTGCACTGTAGCATCGTACGATGTTTTATACTATTCACTTACCATCTTAGGCCCCGTTTGGAATGGATGATTTTTTCTCCATTCCTGCGATAATTGAACTATTTCATGTGAAATTCTTGTAAAAATTCCTTCGTTCCAAACGGGGCATTAAAGTTTTCGGTCTCATATAGTGAAGTTACCGATATTAAGTTAGGCCAAATAGCATATTGGTACCATTCCTCTTGTCCGGTGTCTTGACTTTAGAAAATGTTCTTTTGCATGTCTAAAATAATCTATCATTCAAAAGTTGTAGCGTCACCCAGTAAAGCCAACTTCCATGTGTCATCTTCAAGTTCCCAATACCAATATATGCCAAACATATATAGCTCAAATGCAAGGTGTAGAATTTTGTTCACCAGCTCGGTTATGGTTCTCGATCAAACCAATTCACCTGCATAAAAGTTGTCAAATATAAGCCTAACTAGGGTATATATGGTTAACTCATGAGAAGTTTATGTCCGCTTCTCTAGCTGCACCACGGAATCGTCATACAACCTGAATGTTCACTTTACGTACAGAATTAATACTGTTTATGATTACCACCCATTTCCTTTTGGTAAATTTGTTAAATAATGTACAACTAAGGGCACGGAAATCATTTTTTCTAGGAAAGAGTCCATATTACTCCCCTCAAGTATAACCAAAGTCCAAATAACCCCTAAACTATCTTTTGGTTCATTTACCCCTAAACTATATCACTTGGTCCAATTCACCCCACAATACAATCTGTTTTTTTTTTCTCCATGCACAAATTGAATTTTGATACAATGTATGTCAGAAAAATATATCATGAAGTTTTCGTCATCATTTTCAGTATAATATTGTATCCCAAGGACTACTTAATTATTAAATATCTCAGCCCATCAAAATAATGAAAAAACATTATTTATATTTTTATGACATGAGTTATGATGTCTACTATCATCTCACAAAATTTTAACCTAATGCCACACTTGTGCATGGAGAAATAAAAAAGACAAATTGTATTAGGGGGTATATTAAACCAAGTGACATAGTTTAGGGGGTAAAATGATCCAAAAAATAGTTTAGGGGGTTATATAGACTTTGACCATACTTGAGGGGAGTAATTTGGACTTTTTCCTTTTTTCTATGTAATCCAAGATCTTGTCGTTTGGGTTAAGTTGCCTAATGCAAACCGCCCAAGAACTGAGTTTTTGATGTTTTTGGACAGATGTCTTTTGGACATTTGTGGCTCATGACTCCCGTTCAACAACAGGAACAAAACTGGCACATACCACTGGGGCATTGCAGAATGAGATTTGGCCGCTGTATCTCGTTGACTTGCTCCATCAGCATAACTGAGCATTGCAGCAACGATATCTTGTCAGCCATCTGTTCCGCTCTCCTCTCCTCCACTCTGATTTGCTGCAAGCTTCAAAGGTTTCCCGCTTGATAACCAAATCAAGCGAAGCGGGCACTGGAGTTCTCGGCCACAAGCTTCGCTTCTTTCTTAACTAGTACATTTGTACGAATTCTCTGCCTCCTATTCCCATCTCACATTGCTAGCTAAATAACTCCCAGTTGACAGTCACATCCCTTTTATTCTGTTCCACGTGTAAGATCAAAGACTATCTGTTCATTTGTTCGCCTGCACGATACAATGGTCGTGAACACATGATGCATCTATTCACTTGGTTGTTAAATAGGCCGTTTTTATGCCGCGTACGACGGACCCTAACTAACTATGAGCATAGTGTTCACCTACCATATCAATGTTTACAGTCCCATATATACAGTACAGCCAACTATATAGGTTAAATCAGTCCAGAAGGAGTGTGCTCTCCATGTCTAAAACCAATCGCTCTCACTGAAATATTAAGTCAGATTGTACTAATTGTTCTCGAGCTAGATATGGAGTAGAAGAAACTATACATAAAGAAGAGTCATATGAATCCTGTACAACTTATGATAAGACGTGTCAGTCAGAATTCGAACTTGAGACCTCGATCCTAATATTATATTGAGTTGCATGCACTATCCAACTCACCCAAAAAAAACCTAAACTGATGGCAAAAAATGGGCAATTCATTTATAGTTCAACAGATTGTTCACTTGACCTACAAAATTAACATTGTTTATGATTACCACCAATTTCCTTTTTGTGAATAAAAATATGCTAAGGTGACTTTGTAAAATGTACAGTTAAGGACACGAAAACAATTTTTTCTCTGTAACTCGAGTGGTTTTTTTGGTTAATTTGCCTAGTGTAAACCGATGAAGAACTGGGTCTTTTTTATCATAAGAGCTGAGGGAGATTTACAGGGACGAATGGAAAGACGCTGTCACCTGGAGACTGGTGGCAGTAAACAATGAATGGACTGAAGAAAAATATGAAAAAGAAAAAGTCAGTTTGCTCCCCTGTCTGGCAGTGCATGTGTGACTGTTTTTTAGGAAACTGGAGGAGAGTCCCCGACAGTAATTTATTGATAATTAAATAAGTTTGTACGTACAGAAACAGAAAAGAAAAAAACAGCTACAGCTACAAATGATTTTGAATCCATTCTTCTAATTGCTGCTGAATGTGCATATGCCCTGTCTGATGGACAACCATCGACATCTCCCACTACCAGGATCGCGACTATCCCCGAGTGTCTAACACACTCGGGGACCATGCAAAAACACTCGGGGAAAGTTTCCCCGAGTGTCGCACTCGGGGAAGGTCAGTCGGCGAAGGTTTACTCGGCGAAAACAACCTTCCCCGAGTGTCAACCGATAAGCGCACGGCAAAACTTTCCCCGAGTGCAAGATCGCTCTCGGGGAAGCGAACAAAATAACGGCCGATGCCTTAACGGCGTTCCACCTTCCCCGAGTGTTTCTGTCTGGAAACTCTCGGGGAAACCGGAACCCTTCCCCGAGTGTTAGATGTTACACACTCGGGGAACCGGACTAGTCCGGGTACCGTGTTATCCGGACTAGTCCGGATACTTGTCCGCTTAGTTGCGGACTCCAGAGACTTGGCAACGGACTAGTCCGCTTAGGCCGGACTAGTCCGTGTGTCGTTGTCCCCGGGTGTTTGTGTTCAAACACTCGGGGAAACCGTCCAACTTCCCCGAGTGTTTGTGTTATTACCCTCGGGGAAGATGTTTTTCAGAACCATTTTTGTTTGTATTTTTGACTAATCCAATTGATAAACTCAGGCATTTGATATATATGACAATGTGCATCCATTTTGACAACCACAGCCATAACCAAAATCATCAAATAGTGTACAATTGAATAATTAAGATACACATATAGTCCGCAATCCAACATATAGTCCACAAACGTTCACAAGTGCAGACATTGTCCACAAACGCTTACAAGTCCATAAATAGTTCATAACCACTCACAAGCTACACATATAGTCCACAAAACACAAATCATGGATCAACGGGTGGGGGTACATGTGGGAAAAGCGGACGAGCTGCCGATAGATCCATGTCTTGCACCCCAGCCTCAACATTCGACCCCGTTGACCCAGGCATCGGCTGCATAAAGGAAGACATAACATTTGTGATGCAACGTGTATAGCACAACCAAGTTTCCTAAGTCTATGTTTTCTAAGTCTATATATGTTTTCTAAGTCTCTAAGTTTGTCTATGTTTTCTAAGTCTGTAAGTTGTGTAAGGTTGGCAAGAGACTCACCGGAGAAGAAATCGGAGGACGAGGAGCGAATGACGGATGTGGCGGCAGCTGGTGACCCAGCGCCGCGAACTGAGCGTGAAAGTAGGAGAACATCTCCTGTGTCTGCGCTTGCACCTGCGCCTGCACCTGCGCCTGCACCTGTTGCGCCAAACTCGCCTCGAGGTGCTCCCATCTGGCCCTCTCTTCCTCAAGCTGGGCCTGCAATATTCAATGAAATGTTAAACTATAGTGCAATATTGAATGAAATGGGAAAATTAAACGAACAAGGAATAGAACAGTAATAACCTGGAGGGCCTGTGTAGCAGTCGGTCGTTCGCGTATGCTCGGGCCACCGCTAACAGTCCGTGCTTGAATCTGGGAGAGCGTGGGAGTACTCGCCGTGTCGATGACGCTGTCACCGAGTGCGTACCACCCATGCTTCTTGCCTTTTCCCGCCCTCATCACGACTTCTCCATCGAGGTCGTGTGACCTCGGATCGTAGTCTTGCCCATATACCTCCTTTGCCACCTCTGAGTACGAACTGAGGCGGCTATAGGCGGTCGGATTGCTGTACGCCTCGGGCGGGTCCTCCGGGTTGTAGTGGATCTCCGCCGTCGCCTTGCCCTTGTGGGACAAAGCAAAAGCCTCGAATGTGTTGATAGGCTCACCACCATGAGCCGCTGACTGAGGAAAGAAGCATGATTAGAAATTATGCATTATTGAGAGTTAGAGTGAAGAAATGATTTGACATACGTATTTTGCCGCATATTCGTTGAGGCTAAGACTGCCCTGATGGTGTGATGGACCTTGCATCATCAACCGACGCTGTCGGCAAGCCTCGTGCCTCGAAGCCCAGTCATGGGCGCACCACTTGCCCACCAAGACATTCCAGCACTCGCTATGCGCTGCCATCCACCACGGAGTCGCCTGCACGTCATCAAGCATATCACATATAAGAAGGTCAAATGAAACATAGTTAATGTCATTAAAGATTGTTCTGTATTTACCTCCAAGTATTGTTCCTTCGTCAGCGTCATCTTTACTGCGGCCTTCCTGTCAACCCTCACATCCCTGACAGCGTGGTAATCAACGATGGCTTGGGCGCGCGCCTCGTACATCATGTCCTTGACAAGTTTTTGACACGCTGTACGTGCCACCTGCCGCGCCAGGTCCCCGTATCCTTCTTCAATTCTGTAGAAATCCTGCATACAAACGCGGTGTATCAAACCATTATTTGAAGAATGATCAATAAAATGCTATGTGTTGAGCAATGTAGTGAGGAAGACTTACCCACAGTTCGTTGATCACCCGCTCCATCTTGTTGTTGAACTTCCTTCCATCTCGATCCACCACGTCGTCCACGGCGGCGTAGTGATCAAAAGTGTCGGCAATCTCTAATCCCTCCGGAAGCTACACCAATCCAGGGTAGTGTTGCTTGCACAAAGTACCCAAGATGCAGTTGACCTTGCGTTTATGAGAACCACCAGCGGGAATAGTCGAAGACCTGCCAAAATCATTAAGATAAAGTGTTAGTATCAATTGTTATTTAAAACAAATGAAATGAAAGTGTATTGGTAACATGTAAAGTAACTTACCGGGGAGGGACAGGGCGAACTATCGGACGACGGTCCAAAGGTATCGGTCGCTTCGGCAAGGTCGACGACCCACGCACCCGGTGTGCATTGGCCTGGCCGTCCTCTCCCTCGTCCTCGCCGTGCTCCCCCTCCTCGCCCTCGCCCTCCTCCTCGTCCCCCTCCCCGTCCTCAGCGCTCCTCCCCATCCTCGCGATCCTCCACCTCCTCCTCAGACGACTCAAACTGTTGCTCCTCCTCGTGCTCAGGCGACGGTGACCTCGCTCCACCTCTCCCTCGACCTCTCTCTCCACCTCTGCCTCCACCTCTCCCACCTCTCCCTCCACCTCTCCCACCACCCTTGCTTGCTCCTCTCTGCCGACTACCCTCACCACGGTAAAAGATGGACAAGGACCTCGTCGTAGCTTTAGTCACAGCTTTGCCTACGCCACCCACCATCGTTCTTCAATCACCTGCAATTAAAACAAGTCAACAAATCAGCATATTTTAAAAAAAGATAACAAAGTATTATAAATAAAGTAAAATAATAACCGAAATCTAATTAGTACGGATCATACATGTATCAGAATTCAGAAATAATCATCATCGTCGATAATAGGTGGATCATTAGTCTCATCGTCAATATCGTGCATGTCGACATAATCATGCAGGTTCTCCGAAGGAGGAATGTCGTCATCACTGTCCAGATGTAATCGCTCAAGAAGTTGTAAGTCCCGCGCATTATGAACCTCATCTCCAACGTCCTCATTGTCTACTTCCATTTCGAACACTTCAGTTAAGTCTATCACAAAACTCCCTTCCACCCCATTGTCTTGAAAGAAGTCATCTTCCTCATATGTGTTTGGGTCTATAGTGTAATCAGCATCGTTTGGGACAGGTAGTTTACCGTGTGGCGATACCTTGTACACAACATCCCAACCTCGGAGACGTTCGTCGGTTTGGCACGGGTATGAGAGATAATAAACTTGCGTGGCCTGAGTAGCCACGATATAGACATCGTCCCCTGGTAAGACGGTTGACTGTCGAATTTCAACTAGGCCAAGATTAGGAGTCCGTCTCACTGCTTCAGGGTCAAACCAATGGCATTTGAAAATGACAGGATTAAGAGGTTTGCAACCAGGAAAATCTAATTCGTATATCTTTTCGATTCTTCCATAATACTCGACGCCATCATCGCCGGGCGTAAAAACTCCCGTATTTGTGGTTCGTCGATTGGGACGACTCTCCTCGTAGCTTGTTGTGTGAAAGCGATATCCGTTGACGTCATAACCGTTAAATGACCTAACCCTATAGTCACAGCCACTGGAAACTTGTCTCAACTCGGCATTCATGCACTCATCGGTTTGGCCCTGCATGATAGAGCAGGATAGGTCATCATTTAAGAGGAACGTAATGCATGTCAAACTAAACACGAGATAAATCGGTTTCACAGTACCTTTTTTTTTAACCAAGAAATGAAATCGCGTTTTCCACTCCCCGCACCCTGTTTAAGTAGGGTGTCAATTTCGTTCGAAGTAGGATTCCTTGAACGTCGCCAAAATTGATTAACAAATTCTCTGTGCCAACGAGGGAAAAGATTAGAGGTTTGATGCAGAAGAATGACTATTCGAAAGTAGGTTTGTTGAGAACTTACTTTATATATGATGCAGTTTCCTTAAGGTTGGTCAACACATATAGCATGATCGTGCGCCACTCATTGTATGCCAAGAACTTGCTGGTGGCACCACTTGCACTTCCGAGTTGCCCTTGGAAAAGGCTGAGGCTTGAGTCATTTTCAGCAGCATTGTAACGAGGGGGTGGATTATGCACGCTAGGAAGGTTGTCAGCATAGTACTTCGTAGTGAAGTTTGACACCTCCTCGAGAAGGTATGCCTCTGCCATGGAAGCTTCAATTTTGCATTTATTTTTACATTTAGTTCGGAGAACCTTTAGACATCTCTCAATGGAATAGCACCAACGGTTCTGCACAGGCCCACCCATTCGTGCCTCATACGGGAGGTGCAAAATCATATGCTGCATCGAAGTGAAGAAGCCGGGTGGAAAGATTTTCTCCAACTTACAGAGCAACACAGGAGCCATTTTTTCCATGTCTACAATCATCTTTTTTGGTATCTCCTTAGCACAAAGTTGTCGGAAGAAATAGCTCAACTCTGCCAGCGCTTGCCATACATGGTCAGGGACATAGCCTCGAACCATTGAGGGGAGAAGCAGCTCAAGCCACACGTGGTAGTCATGACTCTTGACCCCAGTGATTCGCATAGTTTCCAAGTTCACTCCCCTCCTCAGGTTCGATGCAAACCCATCAGGGAACATTAAGGTTTTAAACCATTCAAGTACTTCCCTCCTTTGGGCCCTCGTCAAGACGAAATCAGCCTTAGGCTTTGTCCATCTCTTGTTGCCGGGTTTAGGAGGCGCCATGTCAAGCTTAGGTCTGTCGCATAAGGTTGCTTGATCCAATCTTGCCTTAACGTTGTCTCTTGACTTATCAGCATAGGCCATGATCGTACAGAAAGACGCCTCCCCAATATTTTTTTCTGTGTGCATTGGGTCAATGTTATGTGGAAGAAGAATGTCGTCCATATAGGAAAGCCTATACAAGCCCGAGATATGAACCCAGGCATGTAGCTCACCATATCCCTCAAAACCATCTCCACTTTCATTGACCTTGAGAGCATCTAACTCGGCACGAACATCGGCACATGTCATGATCTGTGGTGCAGGGTCGTTAACTTCGACACCTTTCGTAAAGTTCTTTATGTCTCTTCTGAATGGATGGTCAAGAGGGAGGAATTGTCGGTGTTTGTCGAACGAAGAATACTTGCCACCCTTCTTCAAGTAATGAAACATCAGCTTTGACTTGCATACTGGGCATGGGAACTTGCCGTGAACACACCACCCACAGAATATCCCATATGCCAAGAAGTCATGCAGAGAATACTGGTACCAAACATGCATTTTGAAGTTTGTTTTTGTTGCTTTGTCGTATGTCAATACCCCTTCTTTCCAAGCACGTTCCAAATCATCGATCAGTGGCTCCATGAACACATTCATATTATTCCCCGGATGTTCAGGAATTATCAAGGACAAGAATATGAACTGTCGTTGAAAGAGGACGCCGGGGGGGAGATTGAGGGGTATAACGAACACGGGCCAACAAGTGTATGAGGCAGCCCCCATTCCATAAGGATTGAACCCATCTGTTGCCAGTGCGACACGTACATTACGAGGCTCATCTGCTTTCCTATGATGGATTCGATCAAAATGTGTCCACGATTCACCATCGGCCGGATGTACAAGATTATCGGGATGGTATCGCACTCCTTTTTTGTGCCATGTCATCTGTTTCGCAGTCTCTTCGGTCATGTAAAGACGCTGGATCCTCGGTATGAACGGGAGGTACCGTAGGATTCTCGCAGCGACCGACGTCTGCCGCTTTTCACCATCACCTGATTCTACCTCCAGGTACCGTGACGATGAGCACTTTGGACAGTACAAGGCTTCTGCATGTTCTTTGCGGAATAACACGCATCCTTTCGGACAAGCATGTATCTTCTCATATGGCATCTTAAGTGCACGAAGTAGTTTCTGTGACTCATACATGTTCTTTGGCAGAATGTGACCTTCCGGAAGCATGCTGGCAATAACTGCCAACATGACATCGAAATTACGGTGACTCAGGCTAAACTGGGACTTTACGGCCATCAGACGCGCAATGGCATCCAGTTGAGAAACCTTGGTATGGCCGTGAAGGGGCCGCTGTGCCGCACCCAACATATCATAATACGCCTTTGCGCTTGGCTCTGGCTCCTCCTCCCTGCACCCTTCCTCGAAGTTGTGTGCCTCTGCATAGTCATTCAACATGTCTGCTACCCCGGCATCCTCGTCAAAAGCCTCGTCGATGCGTGGTCTGACGACCTCGTGTCGCACACGATCAGCCTCACCATGGCTGGTCCACCGTTTATAGTTCTCCATGAATCCATGCTTTATGAGATGTTTACCCATTTCCTTCCTTGTTTGCTTCTTACGGTTTTCACATTCACTACATGGACAGAAAGTCCGAGGAGGATTTCCTTTAACATTGGCAAATGCTTTGTTCATGAAACCTTGAGTCTTTTTAATCCATTCCTTAGTCCACGAACTCTGACTTTGGCGGCCCGTGTACATCCACTCACGGTCATCCATCCTCTAACATATCACCGAGTAATAGATAAATCAATATACAGTCTAATAGGTGAAGGTAGGTCCTAATCCCACCTGAGGATGTGCAGATGAAGTTAGTTTTCATGCTCTACTCCTATCCAAGACGGAATTTCGACAGCACCTCCCCGCTGTTCTCCAAATACACGTCCTGACAAGGAGATTGTGTATCCGGAGAACAACAGGGAGATAGTGACGACACTATGTCTCGGAGAGGAATAGAGCACGAAAACTAACTCATCTACACATCCTCGGGCTGTCCAAAAAACGTGGACAATTCGAAACAGATACGTCTATACATATGCAGTTCTTTGCATATCTATAGCCGTATCTCTTTCGAACCGGAGACATCTAACTAGGTTTTCCGTGACCTACAAACATGAATCAAAAAAAGAGAGTCTTTTATGTCTCACCTAGCTATCCAGCAAAGTGAGGACTCAAGGACGATGCAACAAACTCACCCTGCAAAAAAATAGAACATAATAGTGTCAATTTGGTAAAATTCGGCAGCACCTCCCCTACACGATGAGGTTTCCAAAACCTGCAACTAAATCATGTCATTTTGGACAGCACGTATTTCATATTTAAACATTTTAGAGAATAAATATCATTCATTTTCAAATTATCAACGAATCAGTGAACAAAATTAGAACTAATTGCTCACTGCCCACGAAACAAACTGAATTGAAAAAAAAAGAAGAGAGCCACGGTCTGCTCACCTTGCGGAGATGGAGAAGAACACCGGGGAAGCGGGCGGCGAGAAGGCAGGAGGGTCGGGGCCGGGGACTGGCAGGAGAGGAGCCGGGACCGGGGGCCGGCGACGGCGTCTCCTGCTGCGGGTCTGGGCCAAGGCGGCGCGCCGCCATCGGGGCCGCCGAGTGCGGGGGCGAGGCCGGGGCGGAGGGGCGGGGAGTCGCGACGGCGTCGGGTGGCCGGGTCGCGGCGGCGTCGAGTGGCCGGGACTTTGCCGGGGAGGCGAGGCGGAGGCGCCTGCGGGGGCGGGGCGGGGCCGGAGCAGGGGGGCGGGGGCCGGAGCAGCGGGGGCGGGGGCCGGAGCAGCGGGGGCGGGGCCGAGCTCCGGGCCGCGGCAGTGAGGAGCGGGGTGCGGCGTGGGCGGGGTGCGGCGGCGTCGGGTAGCCGTGTCGTGGCGGCGTCGGGTGGCCGGGTCGCGGCGGAGGCGGGGGCGGGGTGCGGCGGCGAGCTCCGGGCCGCGGTAGCGACGAGCGGGGTGCACAGCGGAGGCGGGGGTGGGGGCGCGGCGAGGAGGCGGGGGTGGGGGCGCGGCGACGAGCGGGGTGCACAGCGGAGGCGGGGGTGGGGGCGCGGCGAGGAGTGCAGTGCGGTGGGGGTGGGGTGCGGAGGAGAACGCGCGGCCCGTGAGCGGTTAAGTCCCCAACCCCCCCCCCCCCCCCTTCCCCGAGTGTCCAGATCCAGGACACTCGGGCTGTACCCGGACTAGTCCGTCTGTACCCGGACTAGTCTGTGTGTACCGGACTAGTCCGGCGTTACCCGGACAAGTCCGGGTATCGTGTTTTTCACCTTTAACCGTGGACACCTTACCTCTTCGTTTTCATCTTCCTCATTCTCCACCAAAACTCTCTCTCCTCTTCCTCCGGCGACCAAGGGCGATCCTCCGGCGATCTCTTTTCCCAACCGATCAAGGAGTCAAGTTTTGGGGGAGTGGAATTGTGGGACGCGGATTAGTCCGTTTCCTTCCGTATTAAGCCGTTCTCTCAAGGTATCCCATCTTTTTCGGCTCAATCCCCTTGTTCCCTAGGGTTTAGTCCAAAATCCCTGTAGAGGAGATGTTTGCTAGGATGCTATAGATGTACATTGTGCAATATGGCTAGGATTTGGTGTCGATTTGCATTACTTGATTACTTAGGGTTAGGGTTCGACAGAACCCGGACAAGTCTGCCTGTAGCCGGACTAGTCCGCCTAGAGCCGGACTAGTCCGTGATATGCCGGACTTGACCGTGTTCTGATGAACCAGAACTCTGAATTGTTGATTCTGCTTCACACCTTTGTCTCTTCTCTTCATCTCTTAATTCCTAGTGCTTGTTGCTTCTGTCAGCCGCAGTCATGGATGATGGTGGTAACGCCGGGAACCGGGAGAAGCGCACCAAGCATAGGCACGATGAAGGGGGCAGCTCCAAAAGAGGGAGAGGCAAGCCACGGAGTCGCAGAGTGCGTCTTCAGACTGTCACCTCAAGCATGTATGAGACTGAAGAAGAAAGGGCACAAGAGGATGACAACACCAATCTCATTGGTCCTTTAAAGTTGCATGAACCAAAAGAAGATCCGGCGATGCTAAGAGACCGCCGTAACTACAAAAATGAGGCAGCTGCAGCCTTGGCAAGAAGGAAGAAAGATGTGTACTCTGTTGCTAAGACGGCATATGATCCACGTTTTTGGAGTTACTTCCATGAGGATTACTATGCATCTGTCTACTTGCCTTTGACTACCCCCGTGTGTCCAAGCAAGTTTGTTGATTGGGGCTACATGGAAAAGAGAAAGCTTCCTGTGTTTGAGGAAGTGATTGCAGCCTGCAAGTATCATGGCCTCATAGACATTCTGAAGTTTGATTACCCATGGAACAATGAGGTCATTGTTCAGTTCTACTCCACTGTCTTCTTCAAGCCTGATGGAGATCAGAAGATCACATGGATGACAAATGAAGAGCAGTACTCAGTCACACCTAAGAGGTTTGCTGCCATTCTCAAGCTCAAGACTGGTAAAGGGGCAAGGATTCATGCTGCTGATGCTCTTGGCACTCACGATATTGACTTCATGTACAACACCAGCGGAACTTACATTCCTCCCAAGACTACCGGTCTTCTTCCCTTCTATCGTGTGCTGCACAGGATTTTGAGGAGCACCTTGGCTCCAAGGGAAGGTGATGCTGGCAGCATTCCCGCTTATGAGCGAAACCTGCTGAGTTGGATTCGTGGCCAGGACAAGTTTGATGTGTTTGACTTCATCTATGAGGAGATATATGACATTGCCACTAATCCCACTCGTGCTTGTGGCTATGCTCCATACATCATGTGCATGATTGAGGCCGTGACCAAGTTGGAGTTTGTCAAGGATGTCACTCACACAGCTCTTCAGCCTCAAGCTCCACCAGACTCAACTACACCTGCTCCTCCTCCATCTCAGCCTGTGGCAACCCGAAGTGGTAGAGCCACATCTCAGCCCGCTCCCAATCCCGGAGGTCTGTTCAAAATGTTGAAGTCCATCTTCACCATCTGCCGAGACAACTCCGTTCGAGCTCAGAAGGAGAGGGCAGCTAGAAAGAAGGACACTCGATGCATCAAAGCCTTGTATGCTGAACAGGGCATTCTGCCAGCTCGTTCCTCATCTGGCTCTGAAGCTGAAGACAGTGATGAGGTTGTGTATGAGGATCCTTCCGAGTCCTTCACCCCCGAGGAGCGTGCTTTCTTTGATCAATTCACCGCTGGTCCGTCCACTAGTGCAGCTGCTCCGGCATCTCAAGCTGAAGAAGATGATGATGATGATGTTGATGATGATGAAGCGAGCAGTGATGGCAGCGATGGAGGTGATGAGCATTCCATGGAGGAATAGCGGCTACATCGACAATCTCGATCTTTTTCTCTTCCTTTTTGGTGTCTTGATGCCAAAGCGGGAGAAGAAAAGCTTTATCCATCTATCTATCTATCTATCCTAGCTGATCATGGACTTGGTGTGATTTGAAAAACTCTTTGTGCTTAATTAGATGTTGGCTTGTAATCGTTATAACTATTTATGTAAGACTATGTTGGCTTGAATGCATTTTAGGGGGAGTTTTTCACTCTTAATGAAAGCTTTATTTGGTTGTCATCAATCACCAAAAAGGGGGAGATTGAAAGTGCATCTAGGCCCCCTAGTGGGTTTTGGACGATTGATGACAAACAATTAAAGGTCTAATGATTTTTGAATCAGATTATGTGCAGCAAAAGATGGAAATGCGTGTTTGATGTTCCCTCAAAACTATCAAGAGGGATACGACGTAAAAAGTTGTGAATGTGTCTAAGTGCTCAAAATTCTAACTTCTTTTGCATCAAGAGGGCTAACAGGCAGTTTTCAGGCTTTGGGAGCCGGACTAGTCCGCCTGGAGCCGGACTAGTCCGTATATCGTCTCATCCGGACTTGTCCGGGTACTTGTCCGCTTATTTGCGGACTCCAGAGACTTGGCAACGGACTAGTCCGCCAGGGACGGACTAGTCCGGGTGTCGTGGTACGCGGACTTGTCCGGGCACTTGTCCGCTTATTAACGGACCACAGAGACTTGGCAACGGACTTGTCCGCCAGGGTCGGACTAGTCCGTGACTCAGGGTTTTCCAGACTTGTCCGCTGACTTGTTCGCAAGTTTTTGTGCTAAACACTTTCCCCGAGTTTTTGTGCCAAAACACTCGGGGAAGATAGTTTTAAGAACAATTTTCTTTTGTTTTTTTCGACAAATCCAATTGACAAACACAAGGCATTTAATTTATATGACAATATACATCCATTTGATGACACAAATATCATCAATACGCACATATATCACCAATATATATGTCACATAAGTTCAAATATATCACAAGTCCACATAAGCAAATACATAGAAATAAAACGGTACATAAGTTCAAATACATCACGTACAAGTTCACAACAATGACAACTGAAGTTCACATCTCAAGTTCACAATATTGACAACATAAGTTCAGAACAGAAGTTCACAACAACAGTTCAGAAGCAAGCTCGCGGCGTCTCCGGTGTGCTTTTCTTGAGTACTTGCCCCTTCGAGCGTCTCCTCATATCTCCTCATCTCTGGATTTAGCTGTAAAGGAGATGTGTTAGCAAAGAGACGGCTAGAATATTGTTTTAATTAATTCGATAGTTGTATACATAAGGATTGAAGTTCAACTCAGGTCAAAAAAAAAAGAATTGAAGTTCAACTAAATGTACCCTTAGAAAGGACATGATGAGATAGCTTCATTGCGGGCGGGACTACTGGAAGCCGATATTATCTCGGTGTCACCTTTGTTTGATGGTGTCTCCGGTACTTCGGTGCTACCAGTATCCGGTATATGCATCGAATCATCGCTTGATGAAACCGGTGCTTCAATATAGTAACCTGATGCATGAGGATCCGCATAAGGTAGGTAGTGCAGTTGTTGGACTGTCTAGGTGCTCAAGTTTGTAGTTAGGGGGCGATGTATAGACTGGTTGTAGCATACCTGCTTGCTGATGAGATGGTCCAAGTGCACCTCCTACTTCAGAAGTCCCCTCCCCGTCCTCATCTTCTAGCGGAAATAAATTGTAGCGGAGTCGTGGGATGTTGTCTGCAGTAAGAGTGACAATTGTTAGAGGAAACAATGTAACATTATCGGAGGTACCATATGTTGTAACTTCAGTTACCGTTGGTCTGAGGTGCATGTGCATCCGACGTCGGTGGAAATGGTCGTACTCGAATCCAAATATTCCATATGTGCATTGCAGTAGTGTTTTTGAGGATGCCAATTTGCATTACCGGAGGTATAGTTGATGGGCATGCATATGTTTCCATGCTGAATGCGAGATCAGCGGGATTGACACGGATATTTTTAACTACACATATGTTCCTGAAGATTGTAGGTATGAGATGGAGCTGGTGCCAAAAGACTGGTGGCAGTCCAGCTACGACCAGCAGCAGTGATTGGCGGTTTTCGACATTCTGTGGGCCTGAATTAGATTGGGTCTGGGAGCGGGGAACTGTGTTATCGATCTCTACTTCAATGGAACCATAATTGAGCGTCAGTGGTAACATCGAAAGGTACCGTTGCTCAAGTTTAATGAATGGGTGACGCAAGATCCTTCTGGTCAGTTTAGGGTCGCCAGTTATCAGCACATAGTCACAAAGGTACTGGGAGATATGATTTAACGGAAGGAGCACACCCGTCTGTTCGTGTAAGGCTGACTGTATCAGTTGGTTATCGATGAGAAATGGAGAATGGGTCTTCAAAACTACTACGAGGCCTAAAATTTTTGCCTCAACTGTAGTTTATCTCATGCTCATTAAATAACACGAGGTGTGGGTAGTGGAAAGACGCCGACATCTCCTGCATAAAATAAGATTGATGTGTCACTAGAATAAAATCTTCATGATTGATGTAACTTGATTATCTTACTCAATTGGATAACTAACTACATATGAAACTAAAATTGCTAAGTAAAATTAGCTAACTAACTACTACTATCAACATACAAGCATTTGTCAATTACCGGGCAAATTGCAAATCCATCATTTTGCAAGCATTTCATAACATACAAAGAATTGAACAAACAAGGCAAGCCTCCACTATCAACATATACATTCATCATTTCCATACATTTTCACATGCAATTTAACCTAAAATTTGCATATAAAGCAATTCAAATTTAATTTGCATACAAAGCAATTCAATTTTGACCACCACAATCTATTCCATTTCATACAATTCAATTTTTCCAAAATGCATACAAAGCAATTCAATTCCATTTCATTCCAAACATTTCATTCCAAGCAAAATTTGTATATTGGAAAAGGCAGAAAAAAAAAGAGAAAGAAAAGAGAGAAGAAACTCACCTCGGGCAAATTGTCAATTACCGGGCAAATTGTCAATTACCGGGCAAATTGCAAATCCATCATTTTTCAAGCATTTCATAACATACAAAGAATTGAACAAACAAGGCAAGCCTCCACTATCAACATATACATTCATCATTTCCATACATTTTCACATGCAATTTAACCTAAAATTTGCATATAAAGCAATTCAAATTTAATTTGCATACAAAGCAATTCAATTTTGACCACCACAATCTATTCCATTTCATACAATTCAATTTTTCCAAAATGCATACAAAGCAATTCAATTCCATTTCATTCCAAACATTTCATTCCAAGCAAAATTTGTATATTGGAAAAGGCAGAAAAAAAAAGAGAAAGAAAAGAGAGAAGAAACTCACCTCGGGTGGCTGGCCGTCGGGTCGGGGGAGGCTGGCGTCGGGAGCCCCGAGCTGGACCTGAGCGGGGCCGGAGTTGGGGGTGGCGGAGGAGGTGGAGCCGAGCCGGGCCGGAGTCGGGGGAGGCCGGGGGGAGGCCGCCGGCGTCGGGTGTCTTCCTCGTCGGGGCGGGGCGGCGAAGCTCGGTGCGGCGGGGGCGCCGCTCTCGTGGAGGAGGCGGGGCCGCCGGTGTCGTGGACGAGGGGCGGCGCGACGTGGCCGGGTAGCCGGTGCCGGGGAGCGGCGGGGCCGCGGCGGCGACGGGCGGGGGAGGGAGTGCGGCGGGCGCGGCGGGGGAGGGACGGCGGCGGGCGCGGCGGAGGAGGGAGGGAGGCGGGCGCGGCGGGCGCGGCGGAGGGAGGCGGGCGCGGCGAGGGAGGACGGAGGGCGCAGGCGGGGGAGGGCGGCGGGCGCGGCGCGGGAGGCACAATAATGGAGTGAGAGCGAGTGTGTGGAGGAGGACGCCCGCGCGCAACGGATATATCACCACGTTCCCCGAGTGCCTAGATGCAAGACACTCGGGGAATCTCCTGCCGCCGTCAACACATAACGGCCGCGCTTCGACGCGAGCACGGGCGACACATTTCCCGAGTGTCACGGATAAATACACTCGGGAAAAGTTATTTTCCCCGAGTGTCCGTGTTTCCCCGAGCGTTTTATCCCGACACTCGGTACAAGTGCCTTTCCCCGAGTGCCCGATGAATTACACTCGGGGAAAGTTTAGGCGCTCGGCGAAAAGCTGATTTCTGGTAGTGAACTGCTATAAAGCTTGATTCTCATGCTTCCACGTCATCTATTAAATTTTGACCGTCAGATCATGTTTGCAATCCATCTTACCCGTCCAAGCCCAGCCAATTCCTCAACACCTCTCCACCGGCTCCCTCTCCACCGGCTCCCTCTTTAATTTGTATGCTTCCATGCTATAAGAAACTGCCTTTTTAAATTCTTCCTATATGTTTGGGCATCATGAAACTCCCGCAATCAAGAGACCATTGGAGTTATCAATGGGAGAGGCCGGTCTGTAGAAATTCCCACTACCGCTAGGAAATAAAGAGACCAATGGCGTCCATCACGCTAAGGCCCACCCGATCCCTCTCCCACTCATATGCCCATCTCAAGTCTGCCTCCAAAATAGAAGCACTATTGGACAGTTCGACGTTCTCTGCCATTGCACTTGGAATGTTGCCTTCCACCTGAACTCCCAATAGCAGATTTTTGCTGTTTTTTTTTTTTTTTTGTGGTCATCGCCATTCGTCTGCAGTGCTGTTGCCTGTTTGTTTTACCTCCTTCTCCCAGGTATCATCCAATGAATTAAGATAAACCACCTCTGGATCTCTGAAGCTATGTATATACTTTATCTAATATCGTTACCAATTCATCTCTTTGCAGGAACTTAATATTTTACTTCCACATAACGCTTTTCCTATTTATCTCTCTCCATGTCAAGGTACTGCACGTAATTTGTGATTGATTTTGTATTTTCCACACTAAAAATAAGATGTACTACAAATAGTATTTTGCCATTGTAAAATAAGATACAACTTTTTCTCTGAATTAAACAATTAACTTGGCATGTTCAGAATACTACTAACGTTTTTCATAAATCCCATGTGTGCACAGCTACAAGGCCCCTCTAATTTCTCTTTGATAGTTGAAGACTTAGTGGAGCACAGTCCATGCTAGACTTTCCAAAAGAAGTTGAAAATTTCTTTGGAAACTTTCATTCGACCATGCAGTGTGGCTCTCAAAACACAGCCACTGGAAAAATTCAGACCGGTGATTCTGTATCAAATATGACCAATGAACGGCTGACAATCCAAGTTCATCCAAGCTACCAATTCTAAAGATTAGGATACTATTTTTATATTTTAATTTTTATTGCACCTAAACAAAATGTTTTTACAATTTCAGGCTACACCTATTCAGCCTGTGTTGGCTCTTCTGTGTCAAAAGAAAACAATGTCTGAAAGGTTGCAAATCCGTTTAAAAACAAGTTGAATATTTCTTTGAAGACATCCATTCCTATTTTCTTATTAGACATTTGTTCCTTCAGTTACGTTATTACAAACTTTCTTTGATGCCTTTGATTTACATGGCAACCATGTGAATCTACATCACTATTCAAAATATATAATCCGCATGAGAAACAAGATATTATAATTTGTTACATAGAATCCATTTTCTTAACCTTCGATGGTACTCTAATTAGATTGCATTTTACAAATTCCCGCAGCAACGCGCGGGGTATTGTCGTTACCATGACCCCCGGGTACCCTCAAGACTAAAGGGCCGAGTAACCTGACAAGGGTAGTCGGACCAGCCCAGAAGAAACCGAGTAGCCCACGATACAAGATGGAAGGTTCTACTACTCGGATGGATGTAGGAAAGGCTTCTTGCCTTGTACTCCAAGTATTTTCATGATGTAACCGACTAAGACTCTTTCCATGTAACCCTGTACCCCCGACTATATAAGGCGGGCAGGGATCTTCTCTCAAACATACACAATCAATACCACGACATACAGGACGTAGGGTTTTTATCCTCCGGGAGGCCCGAACCTGTCTAAACTCCTTGTCTCGTGTTCACCATCGTATTCTTGGTTCCTTCGCCCCCATAACAAATCTATCGAGGTTCGTATCAACCTAGTTCCTTAAATAAAAGGACATGGGAATAATTTTAAGAGCTCTAATCTTGTCACACCACGTGACAAAACTGAATTGCAAAATAAGTTGGACATTTTGTGGCACATTTTGCAATTTAAAGGTGTATTAATTGACCATAGAAAATTTATCATAGTCTAATATTAATACATACTCCGCAAGAAATAATTACAGACATATGGAGGATTTGTGCCATTGATTTGTCCTCCAATGGACATGAATTCATCTGTTTTTTAAAGCTCAACAATAATCGCAGAAAAAGAGTTTAACAACAAACAAAGTACAAGGAGGGAATAGTTTCCTTTCCTGCGCTCTCTCCCGAAATCCCGCAAGAAAATTCTCTGCAGACGTGCTGCAAACCGAATCCTGTGCAGCACCACCCGGATTAGTGCTACGTGTCTCCGTCACCAATCCTAAAGCAGCGGATTCATGGGCGGCCGCCGCACCTGAAGTTGATCCTCCTGACAGTTCCGCCCTGGTTGCTCGAATCTGTTGATTTGACGTCACCGGATCCCTAAAAAAAAAAAGAAAATTGCAAAAACCCAATTGCAATTCAGAGGGGTTTTTATATACACACTTACAAAAAAAATTGTATCAGTCTTCCCCTGCAAGTGTCCATGGATTTTCATATTCCTCTCTGATAACTTTGACCGGACGACATAACTCTTGTACGTTCTTCGTTGCGACTCCGGATAGTCTATCATACCTCTATACTCTTTGGTGTATAAATGACATAGATATTGAAATCTACAGATTTAATTTTCTCTATTTTATTCATAGTATTGCGCCTAAGTTTGAACGTCGTCATTTATGATACTATGATAATTTTTTATAGTGTAATATATGATTAGATGATAACTATGAAGTAGTGGAGTCTCAGAAGTAATCGTAGAGGCCAGAGAACAACCATGTCATCCGATCCAAGCTATGAGGGGGGACTACGAAAACAAATGAACACTTGCAAGGGGAAGACCGACACAAAAATTTTGTTAGATGGACATATGAAAACCCCCTTCATATGTAGATGGGTTTTTACAGTTTTAAAAAAAAAAAAGTTGGACCCCACCGGTTGCTGCTCCTTGAGTCCTTGGGCTAGCGTGCACCAATCCCAACCCAACGGACCGGCCAAGTACGGCTGAGCTGGTGCAGATCATCGCGAAAAGAATCGCACCACCGGACTTGACGCTGGTGAAACCAACGTTCCTGGAGCTTCCCCTGCTGGACGACCTGGACTTGAATGAAGATGACGAGGATCCTGACTACAGCAACCCAGGGACATTGAGCCGTGACGGCTTCGCGCTCGGCATTGGCTCATTGTCCTTGGAAATCATGGTGTGCAGGTCTCGTCGATCGCTTCCGTGAGATCTTTACTGGGGACACCAAAAGTTAATCATTTCTCAACAAACCAAGTAGCCCGTGCAGTTGAAAGAGTGGGTCACGTTTAGCCTGAAACGTTGTAATTGCCCACGGCTGGCTTATCCTTAGTCCCAGCACATAGTGTGTCGAATGTTTTCATTCCTTCAAAATGGGACGCTGAATTCCTGGGAGTCCAAATCGTTCAAGAGAATGAACACACAGATACTATCCAGAGCAAATCAGAGCAAGTACCAACTTTAGCTCCCTCCCTCCCTCCCTCTAAAAGGGAAACGAACAACTTTAGTTGATAGTACAAAACTGAGCATTACTCCTAAATCACTAGCATCCAGTAGCCTAGATGTATTCAACATGTCTGCTTCGTGTGTTCTTATTACACACATAAAAGACAGTGGAGATCAGAGGTAACAACAGACAAAAGAAACGAGATTGCATAGATCATGGTGATTTCGTCATCGTGGGCTGGGCGACTTCAGACAATCTGCAAAGCAAACTGCAACATCATCAGTCAACTTAATTTACAGCACTGACCCATGATATCTATTGGCTTTTACCAATTGAGGGGATGCGCAACTAACTTTGTCTTCAATTCAAGAAGACTACTAAATTAAGTATTCACAATACCAAACAAGATGATTATTGGAATGGGAGGTAGTGATAGAATCACATTTGCTAAAGTATCTAACTACGTACTTGGTAAATGGCCACTCAGGTATCTCATAGCACCTGTTAGAGAATCTAAACTTACATGCTAGAAAAGTTGGATAAGTTGCAGGGAGATCACTATACCTAGGGACTATAAATACGTAGATCAATCATGCTTATCTAGTGTGCCTATCTATCATATAACGATGTACGTGGTTTCTGAAACTGTGTTAGGAAAATTGAATCATGATTTGGCATAGTGGGAGCACTGAGAAAGAAAAGTGTCATCTGGTGATAATTGTTTCTAATACTTTTGAGTTGCAGACCAAGAATATGTGGGGGTCTATGAAGTCAAAACTTTCTCAAACAAAATACAAACTGTATTGGTAGAAAGTACAAATGGATAGAGTTCAAAAATCTGTCGTCAATTGGATAGAGCATACAAACTGATTCAGAAGTTCAAGAATCTTCTATTCGTTTCGGGCCATACAAGAGGCTGTGGAAGTCTTGGGCGCCCCTCAAGGCGAAGCTATTCCTGTGGCTGGCAATTCTGAACCGCTGCTGGACAGCCGAACGTCTCGCTAGGCGAGGACTGCAGCACCCGGAGCGCTGCCCATTCTGTGATCAAGAGGAGACCATTCAACATGTGCTCACCTCATGTGTTTTGGCCAGGGAAGTTTGGTTTCGGATCCTCTCGGTAGTTGGACTGCAGCAAGCAACTCCCACCATGGAGGACTCCAATTTCAAGAACTGGTGGTGCCGGGCCCTGCGTAGTGTACCAAGGAACAAGAAGAAGGGCTTCAACCTTCAACACACTTGTCATTCTGGTGTCATGGTCCTTATGGAAGCATCGAAACAGGTGCGTCTTCGATGGAGCCGCCCCTAGCCCGAACGCCATCATCCATGCTATCAACGATGAAGCAATTGAGTGGCAATTGGCGGGCGCCAAGAAACTGCGTGAGTTGACTCCGTAGTGCCGAGGGCCATAGAATGAGTGGTTGTAATTTGTATCAGGCGCGATCGAGATCTGAAACTAACCCCGGCCAGGGAATGGCAATCATGTAAACTTTACTTCTCCTTAATCAAATGACACGCAGCTCTCCTGCGTGTTCGAGAAAAAAAAAAAGAAGTTCAAGAATCTGTGGTTATCATGTACTAAGAGAATGAAGCTGTGATATAGAAGGGGTACTGGTTAAGGGGGGGAAAAGGAACTTGCGAAAGCCTTTATGACACTATCTGAGATGAGCAGAACTTGATTGTTGCAAAAGTAACTACAAATGGTAGGATGGCGATGATAAACATAAATAAGAAAAACTGAATGAATCAAGCAGCTGAAGAGAATTCCATCTATTTCGCTGAAGTAGAAATGTCAAATGTGTTTTAAGGGTTGCTTCCTTTTTAAGTGTTGTTTTAGGCTTCGGCACGGGAATTAAGGAGAGATAAAATAGAAAGCACACTGAAAACAACTAGTGAAGGAGAGAGAGAGAGAGAGCTGCATTGGAAAACGAGAATGACACCTAATGTGAAAAAAGTGTTGGCTCCTAGAATGACACTTAAAATGGAATGGAGGGAGTAATTTATACTATTGTAATAGATGCTTAGATTAATCTCTTTATTTCTCACCACTTGTGGGGCTTCTCTAAGTTGAGAAAAGTTATGGAAAATACAAAAAAAAAATTATTGAGCTAGGAAGAAGAAGATACTATGTGAAAACGCACACTTTGTCCATGAGCTTCTCTCCGAATCTCTGATACAGCAGGAAAGTTCTGTCCTTCCTCTCTAATTTTTGTTAGTGGTGGATATTGTCATTTCACAGAAGCATATTGTAAATTATTGGATTCACAGAAGAAAGGCAGCAGGAGCCTCCCTAATCGCATCAATTGAGCACTCAGGCTTCAGTCCACACACTATTTTTTTTAATCTACTCTAATGGCAAACAATGGTGGCCATTCTAAGGGATTTGTTTTTCCTTACGAGCCGGTGCCATTCTTGAGCCGCTGACCATGGGATGGGTTTGGCATTGTGGATCATTTCACAAGTTGTAGCTATGCCCAACGGGAGGGTGAGGCTTCCATCCTCCTCACCACCCCAGAGCTATGGTGGAAGGAAGGTCCCAAGCACCAGGAGAAGTAGAGGGATTAGGGATAAAAATTACATGATACAGCATCTCGTCATCTACAGATAGCTAACATATATTTTCTACTAACAACTTAACAAACCAAATATTTGTCTTAACAAACAAAATCATTGTCTAAGGAACAAAGCTCAAACTAATTGACTGGCAAGCAACTAAATAGTGAGGCTACTAGGCTGGCCCAGTGCTGATCATCTTCGTAGGGCCGACACCACATAACAGACCGATGCCAACAGAACCTGAGATTTGGTGCCTATAAATAAATGACAGGAATGAAGTCGGCCCTGAGAACGAAAAAAAATAGGGAACTAATATCTAAGGTATGCAGTTCAAGGTTCTTAATGCAAAATACACAGCCTCTCCCTGCTGGAGGTGTGATCATAGTGCCACATCACTTGTCATTTCTGTGTTGAGCTTCTAATATTGGATGAACCACTTAACAAGTTTGCTGACTCGATGAAACACTATATGAGTTACATGACCTACGTGAACCAGCACAATCGACAAGTTTGGTCCCATTGTGTAATCTACTCATATTTACAATTGAGATGTTTTATGCAAGAGAGTATTTGTTATACAAATAGCAGAAGATAAATTTCGTACCTATTCAACCAAGATACCAAGTTTCAAGATCTAGGGACATCCATCTCATGTGATCCTCAAGGTTTCAGCTTCACCTTCTCCACTGCCTAAGCTCCGGGCAGCAGACAAATATGTCCAAGCGATAAGAAAAAATACCAAACCGTATTAGAACATAAACTGAGAAAATGTTCACAAAAAATTAGCAAAACAGGGAACATGATGTCCCCAGAATAATGCTAAAGTACACTTATTGATAAAATGCCAGTTAGACAAAATCAAAATGTGCTCCAAGTGAAACGTTGAGTGGCCACCATAAACATGATTGCTTCTAACTAACAAACATTTAGTCCTATTGAAAACTAAGAAATGCACTATTTATCACTGCTCCACCATAAAAGCTCTTCATATGCAGCCAGGTTGTAGGCAACTGTTACAAAATAGTGCTTCTTATACAAGTATAGCCGATAGCAGAAAGATAAATGGAGATTAATAGAACAATAAAATATAATATGAAATGAAATACCACCAATAACTTTCGTGCTTCCATATGTACCGCAAATTTTGTATTTACATATCAGATGGTTCAAGTTCATGAAGTTTATTTTGGTCCTTTTTCAAAAGCAAGTTTAGGGGTTATAATGTTAGAGATTCTGATATGATGGAAAAGGTTACTTCTAATGATTCACACACAAAAACTGACATAGACAGTTGACAGTGAACTTCTATGCTATCATTCACTCAGGTTCAGTAACAACAGGAAAATTAAAAATTGAATGAGTTCATCTATGTGACAGAAAAACATATGTAGTATCCATGGTCATTGATAGTCAAGCTTGAGCACACGAAAGACACTTGCACAAATAAGATATGAGGAACAACAATAAAAACACTGAATAGTAAAGAAGGCATGTTACCTAGTATTGTATAGAAACTTCTGTAGGGATGATAGGCGGTGACGATCATGAAATTGCTTCTATTAGAAATCTTCCTGAACTTCATTGAATTGAGGTGTACCATGAAGATTCCGTCATCTGTCATTATAAACATCACATGACCATCCTCATCATACCCCAATATCACAGAAAAGGAACTTTCCATCGGCGTTTTCAGCAAAAGAAGCTTGTCCAGTTCGATGGTTTTCTGAAGCCTCCATGCGGCAATACCGACAGAGCTTGTCTTTCTCTCCCACAGCTGGATGCTACCGTCTGAAGGAATGGCGAGGCCAAGCCCACCATCCTCCATCCGTAAGATCTGAAAGACTGAGCGTTTGGCAACACGTGCTGCTGCCGGGTACTTGATTGTAGCTAGACTCTGCACATTCAAACTAAACTCAAGTATACCGCCATTCTCATGATCATCGAGCAACCAGAAGAACGAATTCCCAACCAGGATACCGGGCCGCATCAACGAAAGTGGAGCCTTGATGGATGTCGAGACCAGATCACTCCAGACACCAGTCTTGGAATCATAGAGGGAGGCAAACGCCTGAGGATTTGGGTCCAACAACCAATCATCGGTACGTAACAAGACTACCTTGAAGGGTTTGGTGCGACGGCACCCAGAGTAGCCGTCGTCACAGAGCAGTGCACCGTTGCGGACAATGTTGGTTTCATCTTTGCCGAACAAATCCGGCTGAACAGCTACGCGGCGCCGGTCTCCGGTGGCCGGGTCCCACACGGTTATCTCGAGGCGCGTCCGGCCGATGAGGAGGCCGAGGCCGTGGCGGCAGCCGATGAAGCGCCAGCGCTCGTCGCGGGGCAGCGGCAGGGAAAGGCGCGCGGGGGGAATGCGGTCGGGCGAGTCCAGCGTGGGCGTGAACTCAGGACCGCCGACGTTGCCGACGAAGAAGCCGAGGAGCGGGGGTTCCTGGTGGTAGTGGAACGCGCTGAAGCGGCGGAGGAATTGGGGGTCGGTGAGGAGGCGGCGCCAGCGCTTGCAGACGAGGGAGGCACGGGGGAGGGAGGAGGGTCGTGGTGGTAGGCGGAGGAGGAACTCCTCGAGAAGGTCGTCATCATCGGGCAAGGGCGCCGGCGCCGGCGCCGGCGAGGAGTGGCGGCGCATCAAGGTGGCGTTTGGATGCTTTTTTTTTTTTTTTTGAGACGGGCGTTTGGATGCTAGGTGGGAAAGGGATTGGGAAATCGCTTGTTCTCTCCATTGTTCGGGGTGAACGAGGTTGAGGATAGGGCCAATGGACCAAATTGCCCTTGAGCACGTACTTTGTTTTTTTGGTAGTCGTCATCGTAGTTACACGCGTCAATAAAACTAACCGGAAGAAGTAATTTCATTCTTACAAAGCTAATTCTCAAGGGCAGTAGCAGACTGAGGGCGCGTTTGGATGGGTTTATATGCCTAGCTTCTCCACCGGCTTATGCACTGTAATAGTACTATAACTACAGTGCATAAGCCGAAAAAGGCACCCAAATTGCTGTTTATCTCGGCTTCATTATTTTCGTGTACAGTAATTTCACTATTGCTACAGTGCTACAGCACGAAGCAGTAGATAAGCAGGGGCATAAGCTGGGCAATAAGCCGACGCCAAACATGCCCTGAGCAGGTTTGAAATACCGACAGAGCTGACTGAACCGGACGTCACCCACAAAACTAGACCAAAACTAGAAGATGTTTGAAAATCAAATTTTAAATTTGAAATTCGGTAACCGGTCGATTTTCATCGGTAACTGACAGCACAAACAAGAAAGCCTAGACGAGGCGTGACTAGTATCAGCGCTCGGATGGGCCACGGACGGAGCGCCTGGCGGCGGCGCTCTGACGGAGGGGGGCTGCGGCCAGCGTGAGGTAGGAATAAGAGCAACTCCAACAGGTTCCAAAACACATTCCCAAAATCCGGTTTTGCAAGCGAACCCAGAAAACTGGCACTCCAACAGCTCCCGTTACCATTCCTCCCGATCGTGAGGGCTTCGGTTGCCATCTTTCCGCCGCCTCCTCCCGCTCCCAATCGGAAAAAAAAAAATCTTCCGCACCTCCAACTCCAATCTACTGTACGTACAGCTGCCTTCTTCCCTGCCTCTTGTCCCTCCTCGCACCTGCGATCCCAACATGTGCAATTCTTCTCCCTCCTCGTGCCCTGCTGATGGAGGCCGCGACGCCGCCGCACCCTGGCGGAGATCACTCATAGCTGGTGCAGGCCGCATGCCTGCCTGGTCTTGCCGGGAGGACTAGATCAATAGTTGCAGCTACGTTCCGGGAGACGGGTGCGCGAGTGCCGTCGTGGCTAACCTGAATGCGATGGCAACGAATGAAAATGACGACCTGCAATATGGATGCGATAGTTTTGTGCGCTAGGACTTCCAATGGTGGGCAAAGAACGGTGACAATAGAGGCCATGCAAACGTGTTGGGCTGATGTGTAGACGGGCCATACGTGGAGATGAGGTCCAATTTGCATTTTTTTTTATTTTTGGGAACCAATTATTGGTAACTGTTGGAGTTGAGTTTGTTTCTTTGCTTCCAATAGTTTTTGGCAGGTCCCAAAATCAGGTTTTTGGGAGTAATTTTTTTGAGAACTCTTGGAGATGCTCTAAGGTGGGTTTTTCCTTTTTTTTTTTTTTCTCTCCCAGTAATCTTCTGACAATTTTGAGCGACCAAACTAATTTATTTTTGAATTCTTGTTACACCATTCTCCTCCATACTGCATCTTGTTTTTTTAGTTTGTATTACATATTTTTTGTTACAATTTTTTCCAATTTTTCAAGAAAATTTGAATTGTGAGTTCGAAAACCAGTTGATCGAGGAGATTGGACAAAACCAGTAAGTCCGATAACCGCGAAAATCGATCCAATTTCCAACGGTTTTGTAAACCTTAGATCTGAAAGCTCGCCAACTGAAAGCCATGACAGGCGACGGCAACAAATAGATTGGCGACATGTCCCGTCTCGCTGCATTGATTCAATGGAGGGCCAGGTGATTCCATCTTTTTTTTTATCCCGATACAAACCCACCCTCCCAGTTAGACGAGACCTATGGGAAATAAGGACTAATATAAGAGAAAAATAGCATTTTTCTTCCGATGCTAATTTTTGTAGTTTTGAATTATATAATTCCATATATAAAAGGACGTGGGAATAATTTTAAGAGCTCTAATCTTGTCACACCGCGTGACAAAACTGAATTGCAAAAGAATTTGGACATTTTGTGGCATACTTCGCAATTTAAAGGTGCATATACATTGACCATAGAGTAAATTTATCGTAGTCTAATTTTAATACCTATACTTCGCAAGAAATAATTACAGACATATGGAGGATTTATGCCATTGATTTGTCCTCCAATGGACATGAGTTTACAGCTCAACAATAATCGCAGAAAAAGAGTTTAACAGGAGGGAATGTCGGGATGTTTCCTGCGCTCTCTCCGCGTGAAATCCCTGCCCTCTGCTCATCAAGGTTTACCAAACCGACGGCTACCGGCCGGTAACCGCGATTACCGGGCTTACCGGTCCGGCTCGATAAGTCCGGTAAGCCGGTTTTGAGATTTAAAATTTGAAAAAATTTGAAACAAAAAATATGTAAATAAACTAGAAGGAATTTGCAGCACATTGGTGGAAACGGTTCACAAAAACTAGATCGTTTGGTCGGTGAAATAATTGCTGTAAGATTTATAGGCCAAAAAAAAGAAAAAAAAAGAAAATAACACTTACCTTATCCCCTTACCTTATCTCCAACGCCCGTGAGCAGCAGAGGATGACTCCCTCGAGCGAACGCAGCTGAGCGCGCCGATCCAGTTCGCCGGCGTCGAGAGCCGGTCGTCGGCGCCGCCGTTCCGACGAGATTCGCGCCAGAACCGCGGCTTCAGTGTCGGTTACCGGTCGGTTTCTCGCGGTTACCGATGACCGCGAGCTCGGTAACCGACGGGTCGTCCAGCTCTGGACCGGGCGGGGCGCGGCGGCGGTCTCGGCTAACCGAAGAAATCGGTCGGTTAGCCGAGCTTCTTAGTCAGTTACCGGTCGAAGCCGACCGGTTTGACGCCGAGCGCGCCGGAGAAGGTAAGATTGCTTCTGAATTTTTTTTTCACATTCGTTTTGATAATCTAACATTTTCGTCAACTTTTTAAACTTTGAAATTAATCATATTCTGTCAAAGTTTCCTAATTGTGTATTCTGTATAACATATTAGTTGAATCATCTTTATGTTATTGGGAGGAAGCACATATATATATTCTGATTTAGTGTACAATTTGAAGGAGAACACCTGTACATTAACTTTTCCTTTATAAAACTTGGTAATGCAGTGCACTACAGAGCATGGGTTCAAGGATCATTGCATAAATTCGAAGATACTTGGCAAGAACAGCATCCAATTGAACTGGTACTTGGAAAAGGTGTAACAAAAATTGTTTCACTTATTTCATCCTGAGTTTTGC
Organism: Eragrostis curvula; assembly: GCA_007726485.1. Lineage (NCBI taxonomy): Eukaryota > Viridiplantae > Streptophyta > Magnoliopsida > Poales > Poaceae > Eragrostis > Eragrostis curvula. The sequence continues at coordinate 30,094 of RWGY01001133.1, read as the reverse complement.
TCTGTTGTATGCCTTTCATCCATATACTCTATGTTGTATTACGTTCAAAACTATGTTGTATCTTAAATTTCATCAAAAACTATGTATCGGATAATTTATGTTGGACTCCGTATGAATTGTGGTATGTTGTATGAGGTGGATTGGTGCTATTTTTTATGAATTCTATATTGTTAATCTGTGGCTAAGCATTTTTAGAATATTTAGCAAAGATCATGCCAAAAATTCCTACATTTTTAGTCTTTTTTTCGCAATTTTCAGTCAAACCGGTGAAACCGATCAAACCGGTCGGTTTACCGAGAAAACCGGTCGGTAACCGAGATTTCGAATTCAAATTTTGATTTTTGAATTTTTAGTCGGTTTCCGAGCGGTTACCGCGGTAACCGGTAAAACCGGTGCGGCTCGGTCGGAACGGTAGTGTCGGTTATGTAAACCATCTTCCCAACAGTCCTCAAATCCCATGTAAAAAAAAAGAAAAAGAAAAGAAAACTAGATTCCCCCATTGTCGCCAGTCGCCACCTCCTTGTGAAATCACGGTAGCAGCTCCCACTGCTGAACGAGCCCCAACTCTCGCCGCCGGCTCCGATGGACGACGACGACATTCTCACCGACATCCTCGTCCGCCTGCCCCCGCGTCCATCCACGCTTCCCCGCGCCTCCCTCGTCTACAAGCGCTGGCGCCGGCTCATCTCCGACCCTCAGTTCCTCCGCCGCCTCCGCACCCACCACCGGGAAGCCCCGCTCCTCGGCATCCTCGCCTACGACATCTCCGCCGTCCGCTTCACCCCCTTGCTGGACCCGCCCGACCGCATCCCCTCAGAGCGCCTCTCCCTCCCGCTGGCCCCCACCAAGGAGCGCTGGAACTTCCTCGAGTGCCGCCGCGGCCTCGCCCTCCTCCTCAACCGGACGCGCTTCGAGCTCACCGTCTGCGACCCCGTCACCGGAAGCCAGCGCCGCTTCGCCGTTCCTCCGGGTTTCGACACCCAGGACGCGCGGGGGTTCATCCACAGCGCCGCGCTGCTCTGCGACGACTCCAAGCTGTTGTATTTCCTTTTATGTTGACCCGCGGGCAACAAACATAGAAACGAATCAGAAAATAAAAGGGAATCAAATCAGAGTCTGTTACTGCCTTGATCGGGAGGCAAATCCTTTCCATCTAGGACTCGGCCCCGGGCCCACAGCGTGACTATATAAGAAAGGGGACCCCCTGGGCATCCTCTACCGAAACCCTAACCACCCACCGATCACCTAAGCACGCTGGAGGGCTTGGAACGCCGTTTCCGTCTTCCATCTACTACAGGGCAGTGCCACTACCGCCCTGAAGGTAATCGCCAGAGAACCCTGAAGGAGAAGCTGCGATTCATCCCCTCAGAGGCTCTTGCCGTCACCTCTGAATCAGCTGCAATGGATGCGACATCTGCCGGTAATTAACCTAACCTATTCCGCATTAGATTAGTTAATCTAGATGTGATCTGTTATTGACTAGGTGATCATGTGTTCTAAGCATTGTTAGTTCTAACAATTGGTATCAGTTAGCCTAATCTAGTCGATTAGATCCTCTAGTTTTCAGATAAGAGGTTCAGTTAATTAGCTAGATCTCATTATGTTTTTTAAGTTAATTGCTTGATCTAGCCCTAGACAGAGGTGAATTAGCTCAGTTAGTCATGTTTTAGTTCAGTAATTAACTCTGTTTAGTTAAGTTTTGCTACTGCGCACTGAGTTTCATTCATGTTTTAAGTTTTAAGTTAGATTAATGTTTGCGCAGTTAGTAGTTAGTCATGTTTTAGTTAGCACAGTGAGTAATTAGATTAAGATTAGTTCATGTTTTAGTCTTTACAGTAAGTTTTTAAATAATTTGTTCATGTTTTAGTTAGGGTTTCTAAGTTTTCATCTATTAATTTTGCCATGTCACACGAAATTGATGAGAAATTAAACTAAGCTGGGCTCTAGGGTTGGAACTCACACACCTAACCCTAACCTTAACCCTAACCCTAAGCTAACCCTAAGATGACAGGTCTTACCTCTCGGGTTGTCGTCGTCCTCCGCCGCACTCAGATCCACCGCGCGCGGATGGCGGCGCCTCTCTCCTTCCCGGTTGCCGTCGAGCTCTCCGCCTCTGGCGCGACCTCGCCGCGCATCAGATCCGGACCGCGCGGCCTCAGATCCGCCGCGCGGGCTCCTCGGCACGCGCACGGGCCTTCGAGCCGTCGCCGTCGTCGCCGCTTCTCCTCGCCGCGGTGTGCCTCCGGGTGCGCGGCGAGCCCCTGCCTCAGATCCGCCCCACCGTCGCCGTAAGGGCACCACGGCGGAGGGACTCGACGGAGCCGCGCGCGTTGATTCGCACGCGTGCGCCGGCGAGCCTCTCCCCGCGGCGCCATGGCGGCCGGCCGGCGCGGGGCGGCGCGCTCACGCGCGTCTGCAGCGGCGAGCGAGAGAGAGAGAGGAAGAGAGTGAGGGAGTGAGGGGCGCTAGGGTTTCGTCCGGCGTTTTATGCCGAGCTCGACTGACCCTGGCCATCCGATCCCCCTCGGCCTCGATCCGACGGCGCTCAGACCCGGCCGTGTTGGGCTGGGCTGAATGCGCGGCGCGCGCGCGCCCGTGCCTCGGGCTGCTTTCGCGGCCCGGCCGTCGGTTTTCGGGCTTTAAGCCTGACGGCCTTTTAGCGGCCCGCGCGGCGTCGCGCTGCGCGTCGGGCTGCGCCAAAATTCGTGCGCGCGCGTGCTGGGCTGGGCCGTGCGCGTCAGTTTGGGCTGCGATTTTCTAAATACGGCCTGCGCACGAATTCTAATGCTTTATTCCTTTTTCTTTTAAGTTTTAAGCTTCCTGTTTAAGTAATTTAGCTGTAAATTAATGTTTTAAGCTAAGTTTTCAGTAAGTTAATTTTATATGTTGGTGTTTTACGTTATTTTAAGTTTAAATCCACCAATCTACTCTGAGATGCCTCTATTTAAATGGATCTACCGTGAAGTTTATTTAGAGTAAACTTGCGATTATTTCTGACCACCGTTGATTGATCATGAGTATTTTAAGCTAAATTTCGTTTGTTTTCCCCACCGGTGATGCAAATTGAAATTTATTTGTGTGATTTTAATCAGACCACCGTAGGGTTTTAATCATGCACTTAATTTTGCATTTCATTGTATATCATTACTAAGCTAAGTTTTCTCTTATTTTCAGTGACGAACGTCAATGCTGCTGCCTCTGTCCTTAGCAACATTGAGAACCTCAACGGGGCAAACTTTTCGGACTGAAAGAGCAAGGTCACTACATGCTTGGCATGGAATGATCTGGATATGGCTCTAAGGGAGGAGAAGCCCGATGCTCCTGAGGCTGGACAAGCTGCTACGCCTGCTTTTGAGAAATGAGAGAAATCCAACCGTATGGCTCTCATGGTCATGACTGGCACCATCAGCCCTAGCATTAAGGGTGCACTCCCCACTAAGAATTCAGAGGGACATGACTACACTGCCAAGGAGTTCCTCGCTAAGGTTGAGGAAAATTTTAAGAGCTCCTCTAAGACTTATGCTAGTACTCTCATCATGAAGCTAGTCTCCTCTCAGTACACTGGCACGTCTGGCATAAAGGAGCACATCTTGAACATGTGTGACATGGCTCATAGGCTTAAGGAGATGAAGATGGAGATCTCTGACGGTTTCCTCACTCATTTCATCATGACGTCCTTGCCATCTACCTTCAACGCCTTCAAGATCAACTACAACACCAACAAGTCCGTCTGGACTATCAGTGAATTAATCAGCTATTGTGTTGAGGAAGAAGAGCGTATCAAAACTGAGAAGATGAAGGATGTTGTGAACATGGTTGGCAACCTTAGTCTCAACTCCACACCTAAGAATCAGCATGAGGCAAGCAGCAGCAAGCAAGGTCAGAAGGGGGGAGCGAAGCATAAGAACAAAGGCAACAAGAACTTTGCTCCCAAGAACAACAACAAGTTCAAGAACAACCACTCTAAGGGCGGTAAGATGTTGTGCTCCTTCTGTGACTCTCCTAAGCACCTTCAGAAAGCCTGTCCAGGCTTTAAGGAATTGTTGAAGTAACAAGGTAATTTTAAGTTTGATGTTGTTTCTTTCATTAATGAGTTATTCTTAGCAGATTTTTCCCCTAATACTTGGTGGATTGACTCAGGTGCCACCGTGGACATTTCTAATTCATTTCAGGCATTCCGTTCGATCCGAACTATAAGAAGGGGGGAGCGAAACCTAAGAGTGGCTAATGGGACAGCCGTTGAAGTTGAAGGTGTTGGAAGCTTCGACTTAGAGTTGCCAGGAGGCTTCCAGCTTCGTTTAGATGATGTCCTTTATGTTCCTAGTTTAAAGAGAAATTTGATTTCTGTATCAGCTTTAGATGATTCTGGACATGTGTGTGAGTTTGGCAACAAACAATGTGTGATCAAGTTTAATGAGATTAGTGTTGGTCTTGCTAGTCAGCAAGGCATGCTTTATATGCTCTCTCTCTTAATGATTCTGTGATGAATGTTACTACAAATAAGCGTAAGCGTGAAAATGAGACCTCTTCGCAATTGTGGCATTGTCGTCTTGGCCACATTTCGAGGGGGAGAATTGAGTGTCTCATTAAGGACGAATAATAGAGAAATTAGACTTCTCCAATTTGGAGCAGTGCATCGACTGCATTAAGGGAAAATATGCTAAGACAATTAAGAAAGGAGCTACTAGGAGTACGGGCGTATTAGAAATAATTCACACAGATATCTGTGGCCCTCTCTCGGTAACTTCGGTAGATGGCTATGATTATTTTATCACCTTTACCGATGATTATTCCCGCTATGGACATATCTACCCCCATAAGAAAGTGTTCAGATGCGCTAGAAATATTTAAGATATATAGACATGAAGTTGAGAAACAGCATAACACCTCCATTAAGATTGTGCGGTCAGACAGGGGTGGAGAATACTACGGGAAACATGCTGAATATGGTCAAATTAAGGGACCATTCGCTGAGTATTTAGAAGAAAATGACATTAAGGCACAATACTCCATGCCTGGAGAACCACAGCAAAATGGAGTGGCTGAGCGGCGTAACCGCACATTAATGGACATGGTAAGAAGCATGCTCAGTCATTCTAGTCTACATGTCGAACTATGGTTAGAGGCATTAAAGACGGCTGCCCACATACTTAATCGGGTTCCATCTAAGTCAGTTCCCAAGACACCTTTTGAGCTGTGGAATGGGAAGAAACCGTCACTTAATTATTTAAAAGTGTGGGGTTGTCCCGCTGAGGCTAAGCTATTTGATCCTCAGCATAAGAAATTAGACTCTAAGACAGTGAGTTGTCACTTTATCGGATATCCTGATAAGTCTAAGGGATACCGTTTCTACTGTCCTGGTCGCTTCACTAAGTTTGTTGAAACCAGACAGGCCGTGTTTCTTGAAAACTCGGAAATTGGTGGTAATTTCCCGAGGAGGGATATAAGTTTAGAAGAACTGCGGGTCAATCTTCCTGATCCGGATTATCAAATACCTGTGTTTCAGTTCGTACCGCCAGTTATTCCTCAGATAAGCAGCACAGTGGCGCCCACTGTCACTCAGGCGCCAGTAGTTCAGGCGCCAGAGATGCAGGCGCCAGAAGTTGTGGTCCCGGCGCCAGACGTTGGGCACGAGGCGCCAGCAGCAGAGGTACAGGCGCAAGAAGTGCCATTAGTAGAACCTCAACCGGTCCCTGAACCTGCCGTAATCGAACCATTAAGAAGATCTGTCAGGGAAAAGAGATCGGCTATTCCTGACATTTACGAGACATACTTAAGTGAGGATTTGTACGATGTCGGGAACATGAACGACCCTGCCAACTTTAAGGAGGCAGTTCAGAGTGAGAATTCCACTAAATGGATTGAAGCCATGGAAGAAGAGCTTAAGTCTATGAATTCTAATCAAGTATGGGACTTAGTAGAAATTCCTGATGGAGTCAAACCAGTGGGCTGTAAATGGGTCTACAAGACCAAACGTGACTCTAAAGGGAAAGTCGAAAGGTTCAAAGCTAGGCTCGTTGCTAAAGGGTTTACGCAGAAGGAGGGGATCGATTACAACGAGACCTTCTCTCCTGTGTCTTCCAAAGACTCTCTTATAATTATCATGGCAATTGTAGCTCATTTTGATATGGAGCTGCATCAGATGGATATTAAGACTGCGTTCCTGAATGGAAATTTAGATGAGATTATTTATATGGTTCAGCCGGAAGGTTTTACCATTAAGGGTAAAGAGAATATGGGATGCAAATTAAGGAAATCCATTTATGGCCTTAAGCAGGCGGCCAGAATGTGGAACTTTAAGTTTGATGAAGTAATTAAGAGATTTGGATTTAAGAATAATGATGTGGATCCTTGTATCTATATTAAATCCAAAGGTGGAAAGTTAATAATCCTGGTGTTGTATGTTGATGACATACTATTAGCCTGCAACGATAAGAATATGTTACATGAGACTAAGAACTTCTTGTCGTCTCATTTTGACATGAAGGATCTAGGTGAAGCCTCGTATGTACTTGGCATTGAGATACACCGAGATAGAGCCAAAGGAACACTAGGATTATCTCAGAAAGCATATATTGAGAAAATGCTTAAGAGGTATAAGATGGATAAGTGTAACACATCTCCTGTCCTATTTCAAAAGGGCGATAAGCTTCATAAAGGTCAGTGCCCTAAGAATGATTTAGAAAAGAAAAGAATGGAGAACGTTCCCTATGCATCAGCTGTTGGAAGCTTGACGCGTCCAGACTTGGCATTTGCAACCGGAGTTTTTGGTCGATATCAGTCTAACCCAGGATGGGCTCACTGGGTGGCTGTTAAGAAGGCATTAAGATATTGCTAAGGCACTAAGGATTACATGCTCACATACAAGAGGACAAACGACCTTCGGGTCGAATGTTATACGGATGCCGACTTCGCTGGTGATAAGGATGAATTGAAATCCACTTCTAGATATGTTTTCACGCTAGCGGGGGGAGCGATTTCATGGAGGAGTGCTAAGCAGTCAGTAACAGCTGGATCTACAATGTAAGCTGAATTCGTGTCATGTTACCATGCCTCGGGACAGGCAATGTGGCTTAAGAATTTTATTCCGGGATTAAGGATTGTTGATAGTATCTCGAGACCTATCACAATGCACTGCGACAATCAAGCTGCAGTTTTCTTTAGCGGCAATGAAAAGATAAGTAGTGCTTCTAGGCACATCGACCTCAAGTTTCTTATCGTTAAAGAAAGAAACCGGGACCGCATAATTAAGATTAAGCATATTGATACTGAGTTAAATAGCGGATCCGCTTACCAAAGGTTTACCACCACACCTTTTCGAAAGACATGTCATTTATATGGGTCTGGTGGATAGCTTTGATAAGGTCCTGGTCTAAGGGCTGTTAATCTTCCCCAAATAAGAGTAAGAGTCCTAACAAAGTTTTCTAATGGAGGCTATGGGTAATGTTGTCCCAGTGTGACGTGGTCCGCTGATGACACATTGGTCTGGTGCTTGCTGGTTTACTGAGGAGGGATTAAGATTAAGTTAAGAGTAAGTTTAAGTTTAAGTTTGTTGACCTTTGGTCAAGGGGGAGAATGTTGTATTTCCTTTTATGTTGACATGCGGGCAACAAACATAGAAACGAATCAGAAAATAAAAGGGAATCAAATCAAAGTCTGTTACTGCCTTGATCGGGAGGCAAATCCTTTCCATCTAGAACTCGGCCCCGGGCCCACAGCGTGACTATATAAGAAAGGGGACCCCCTGGGCATCCTCTACCGAAACCCTAACCACCCACCGATCACCTAAGCACGCTGGAGGGCTTGGAACGCCGTTTCCGTCTTCCATCTACTACAGGGCAGTGCCGCTACCGTCCTGAAGGTAATCGCCAGAGAACCCTGAAGGAGAAGCTGCGATTCATCCCCTCAGAGGCTCTTGCCGTCACCTCTGAATCAGCTGCAATGGATGCGACATCTGCTGGTAATTAACCTAACCTATTTCGCATTAGATTAGTTAATCTAGATGTGATCTGTTATTGACTAGATGATCCTGTGTTCTAAGCATTGTTAGTTCTAACACAAGCAGGCCTTCAGGGTGGTTGTGTTACGGCATGATGATGTGCGGAATGATGAGCCTCAGGTGTTCGCATCCATCTACGAATCTGAAACCGGTATATGGGGCAGCCTCATTTCCACGTCCATCACGGCTCAAATTTGGCCCGGGAGGCCCAGCATCCTAGCCGGGAATTCTCTCTGCTGGTCGCTTCCGGGAATTCTCTCTGCTGGTCGCTTCTTGGTTACAGGAACAACGGCATCCTTGAGTTTGATTTGGATAAGCAGAATCTCGCTGAGATTGATATCCCGGTGGAGGCAAAAGTTAACTCATTTCAGATCTTGCGGATGGAGGATAACAGGCTTGGATTAGCCATTTTGACCGCCAGAAGCATGCACCTGTGGATGAGGAAGGTTGATTCGTGTGGTGTGGGCAGGTGGATGCTCCAGAAAACCATCCAACTGGACAAGCTCCTTTCGCTGCCGATGGAGAGCTCAGGGCTACCGATTTTGGGGTATGATGAGGATGGTCATGCGATTTTCGTATGGACAGATATTGGAGTCTTCATGATCCAACTCGACTCACTGCAGTTCAGGAATCTGTTCAAGACCAATATCTTGAATGCCTATCACCCCTTTACATGTTTCTACACTGCAGGTAAAATACCTCATCATTCTTTCCTTTTCAGGAGCAGAGTAACACCTTTGTTCTGTGTCTGGTTGCTGCCACATCTTAAGATTGACTTGCAATGATCATATACAGATAGCACGTTCGTTCACATTGATGAAATTATGCCTATTTTTTATTATCTTTGTTTTTACTGGACTCAGTAACAGACTTTCATTGTTGACTTTTTATTGCTGTATGCATAAATTTCTGACCCCTATTAGCATAATGATTATATGTGTGAATCTTCAGCACCTACTTTATTTAGCATATACGCATTGGGTATGGAATGCACAATGTGACATCTTGTAATGTTACAAGTAGCACTGGTTCATATTGAAGTTGTGTATAGAATGCACATCCATTCATCAGATTGGATGGGTGCGACAATCCTTACTTCAAATAAGACATGCAGCTGATACATATTAAGAACATCAAGCGGTTATGTAGTGCAGTACCTCCGTTGTACTATTTGCGTCTTTTTTCAACGAAAAAACCTTATTAACTTTTTAGGGGAAAATATACTGTGGTACATATTAGTAGAAGATAAAAAGTGAATAGAGTGTTGTAGAACTTCCAGGAAGAATAATTTTGAGAGTTATAACAGTTGTACAAACATATACCTTGTTTGCAAACTTCTACGCAGTATTTTCTTGACGGGCCTGTGGGGATATGTGGATATGAAATTGTTCAGAAATTTAGATATCTTGCATGAAGCCTTCCACTGAGGTTTTTGCATTCTTTTCAAAGGAGTACAACCCCAGGAACGTTATTTAAGAAATTATTTCCCTCTGAGCAATTAGTAATACCTCTGAAATATCATAGAATTCTATAACATCACCAGAAAGATCCTTTGTACGTAGATGAACCCAAGGAAGATCTTTTCCCCCCTCTGTTATAGATTTTTGACCAGTAAACTTTAATTTGTGTCTTGAGATTTGCGACTCGATGCCCCTCTTTATTTTGCTGTCTTACATATATTGCTGAACGGAAATTATTTGCTGCATCCGTGGGTAGCTCGCCACGCGGTATGGGGCACGTGCGCACCCATTTATGTCCGTTAGATTACACTGCTTCGTGATTCGTATGCCCCGCCAGACGGATGGACCACAGCGTATTGCGAATTAAGCAATATGGATAATCACTCTACATATCCTAGGGTAGTAGGAGCGGTCCCGCACACGACCATTTAAGTCGAGACGCCCCGGCTCTCGGATGGTAGACCAGCGTATTAAAAGGTGCAGAGAAAAAAATCCAAGTGACCCTTCGTAGCTCCAGAGCATTCCTAAACCGTACTAAAAAGAAGAGAGAATCCCCCACATCGCTTCAGATCTCGCCGCCGCCATGTCGGGAGGATCCGAGCGCCGTGTAGGAGGCGCAGGCCAGGCCGCCGGCAAGAGACGCGCGGAGGACGTCGCCCCCAGGCGGAGGCCGTGGACGCCGGGCCGCCCCGGCTTCGTGACAAACGACGGAGGCGGCGGCGGGCGGCATCCGGCGGAGATCGGATCAGAGATGACGCACGGCCAGGGATACACGCTCTCTGGGCCGTGCCGGGCGACATCCCAGTCACCACAATGCAAGGTAAAGGACACCCGCATCCTCAATACGTCCCGCACAAATTCGCACACAATTCATTGCGATATTCATCTTTTTTTTTTTGTTGCAGTCAGGTGAGGAGGGCCCGATTCAGATGTGCAGGCCGTTCCTTATCTCGTCGAGTCTTGTTGTGACAGGGGTTAGTATCTCCGCGTATATAGCGCCATCATGTAATGGTGTCGGCGCCCATCGGCGTTACTTTCCCGTTGGATTCACTCTTTTTTCGCACCTCGATTTTGCAGATGCTGCCGGTGGCTATCCATTACTTCTTCGAGGCACACATCGGCGAAAGGGTGTTGATCTGCGCTCCGTCAGGATCGGTGTACAGCGTCCTGATCGAGAGCCGCGACTACGGGCCTGTTCTCGGATCTGGGTGGCACAAGACCCTGTACGTAGAGAACTACCAGGAGCACGTGAAGGTGCTGCTCGAGCCGACGGGACAGCTTCGATTTAGGATGCGATTCTTCGATGAAGGGTTAGAGCTGCCGTGCGTCAGCCCTCCGGCCGGTCCAGACCTGATAATCGAGTTCGAAACAGGTATGTTCAGTAGATTTCGGTCTGAATTCGGTTGTTAGTCGGTTAAGCAGATGGTCACGACATCCGCTCATGCCGGTGGACAGATGAGACGGACACGGATTTCAGCTCGAGTGACGACACGGAGGAGGGCGATCGGAGCTCTTCTGAAGAAGGTTTGTCGCAATGATCGTTTTTTCAATGAAGCATCTGCACAAGTAAGTAAGGATGGCCGAACTGATGCTGCAGATTGATTGCAGAAATCCATGTGGATGAGAACAGATTCGTCCTCGCAAGAAACACGAAGCCAACAGACGCCCTGGTCAGACGGATGGAAGCGCTGTGGGAGGCATCGAGCAAGGAAGCCAAGCTCTATGCATCAAGGATATTGCCCAGCCACCTGAGCCACTCACAGTTTGTAAGACATCTGATCTAACCAAGAAATTATGATTGCATCTTTCATTTTGTTGTAGTAACCAATTATGACTAGGACCCGTGTCAATGAGCAGTTTTTCAACACGAAGTTCTCACGCACGATCCCGCGAAGCTGTGTGGAGGCGTTTCTGAAGATGGAAGGAACAGCCGGGTCATCCAAAGCGACGCTGAAGAGATCGACCGACCAGATTTGTCGCATCACGACTGGCTGGAATGCATTCTGCTCCGATCACAAGTTAAAGATTGGCGAGATTTTAGTTTTCTCCCTGTCTAGGGTAGAGAGCAGCTGGGAGATCGTGCTTCACAGGGTGTAGCACGGCCTATAGCATCGTGCAATGGTTCTAGTCATGCATTTTGGACATGGTCGTACATCAGTGTCACGGCAATCGCTAGGGACAAGTCCCTTTTGACTATCGCACTAGTCTTTTATTTTGTGTGCTGAAAAAACAATGCAACTTTTGTTTAGTGCTCCACCCATCGCTATCCGTCGTTAACCATAATCGGATTTTTGTGTCACGGCTGTTTGGTCGGGCTGTCTTTTGTTCTCGGGCGGTACTTCGGCATAGCAGCTACCGGAGCGCAACGCGGCAGCTGCCGGCACGCTCGGCTACTGGGCCGGGCCGTTTTTCATTCGCTCGGCGAAATTTTGGCATACCCACAACCGTAGCCCAACGTGCCAGCCAATTGAAATTATTATCAACGTGCAGTACCGTACGGACGCACCGCGGAGTGCTGTCAGATACGTCGCGGGGGCGTTTGTACCTGGTAGGCGACGTCCTCATATATTTTAGCCATGCACCAGGTACCACATGCAGGCATAAGCGACGTCCTCATCTATTTAGCCATGGAGCAGGTACCACCTGCAGGCATCGCAGGAGGCCGCAGTGACGGGTTCAGCATCGAGACGGTACCACACTGAATGGGGGGGCCCACCAGCAGCAACGGCTTTGTTGTAACGCGCTATCAAAGTCTGCACGCCCATCACCGCCGGCCACTACATTTCGCCTCATCTCACATCAAACACCCACACCCGTCTCTCCCACTTCCGGCAGTCACACGCAGGCGGCGCGCGAGCATCAGGGAGCCATCGCAACAAGGCTGCACCAGCAAAGGCACAGATGGGCGTGGCACAGTCGAGCGTAAGTGGTCTTTCGTCCTCGTCATATCATCTTTGCAAAGATCTTTTATCGCTCCTAAGCAGTTTTTTCCCACCCCCCCATGGACTGACGCAAGTATCATCCCTTACGCAGGAGGCCGCACGCGGCGACGTCGGGTTCCTCCCATCTTACCACCTGCTGAAAGCGCAGACCGTCGACCTCCAAAGGCTGGTTAGCATTTCCTCTTCAGACAACAGAGCACACCAATCTACACATGTATCACGTTAAGACGATAGCTCACTTCTTGATCGCAGTTCTTGCCACCGAGCCTCGTGTCGCGGTGCGATATGTTCGAGGGGTCGAAGATAGCGTTAGCCGATTGCCTTGATCGCGTGTTCAACGCAACAGTACACAGTTGCTGTGATGTGTATTTCCTGGGCAACGGGTGGCCCGAGTTCATAGCCGCCATCGGTGCGAGGGCCGACGACTTCCTGCACTTCGAGTTCAAGAACAGGCGAGCATGCAGGGTGGTCCTGTTCGGATCAGACGGGTCTCAGAAGTATCCGATCATGGAGCCGGCATACTACCCGCAGGTCCTGCAACAGCAAAGCCCAGGTAACACAACCGGAATCTCAGAAATGCCTGTTGTTTCGAACAAGCATACCAGTTTGGGATGCTCATACACTTTGAAAGCAGGGCTCGGTTGGCCGAGACCAGCATCACCGGAACGCGCAATCATGGCCGGACCGTGCACGAGGTCCGTGGTTGCCGGCGACCCAGGTGCGCACGGAGTCCATCTTATTTTAGATTCTCCTATTCATACAAAATCGTAGTACATTGCTTATATTTTGTTCATCTATGGTTGTTATTTGCGTTACGCCGTCAGGTCAGTAATATCACTTGTTCATTGTGCATTCCAGGGCGTCCCAGCAGCCCCCAGCAGCCAGGTGGATGGCAAGGTAAGCACGCACAGCGTAGCATTGACCATTTCAATACTATCGGCAGCAAGTAGTGATCTGAGTATTTGTCCTCGTTGGCTAAAGGCCACAGAGGTCTCTTCTACATCGCAGGCAACCTGCATCTTGATGACGGCCTCAAGGGGTGGATCGATAGCCTCTGCACGGTCACACCGAAGGCGCCGCTGTATATCTGCAGGCTCACGGCGATGGACGCTCTTTCAGACAGAATGGTTGGATTTTACAATCGCTGAAAGTTGCCATGTCGATCTTTTTTTAATTTCGTGCATACATCACCGATAAGAGATCAACGTGTTTCTTAATTGCAGGCGTTCAAATATGGGTACAGCATGGCGCACATCAAGGCATTGCTGGGCGGATGGGACCAGTACATCTTCATGGCGTGCGGTGACGACGAGCGCGTTCCAGCGAAGCTGGCGCTTGGCTTCGACGAGAGAGCCTACATCAGCGACGGATGGGAAGTCATGGTCAGAAAATACGGCCTGCGCGAGGGATCCAAGTGTATCTTCAAGTTTGACAAGTTCGGACTGTGCATTAACGTCGCGCTGTATGTCATTTGACGCAGCGGCGGACGCAACGCCAGTCATGGTAGCCGGAGAGCTAAAATCTTGTTAGACCAGCTACGCGTTTTTTACTCAAGTCATCTGTACCCCTGTTATGTAAGCCAGTGTGGACTAAGCGAGACGTAGCCAGTACGCGTGTTGTCTCTATATCCAGACAATCAGTTAATTCATGTGTGATGTTGTTTTCCGCAAGTCACAACGTGCAACGACATAAGCAGCCCGCAACCTCAATATCCTTATACTAGACCGTGAGCAGAATCAGCATGGCAGCGCATCTTTTCCGCACGCATCTGTCTAAGACGCGCGCACTCTGCCGGCTCAAAGGCGGTCGCGGTGGGCCCACTGCCGCGTCCTCTCCCTCTTCCTCCCATCCGCAACTGCTCGTCCATCCCGACTCCTCCCATGGCGCTCGCCCCTGCCGTAGCCCCCGGCGCCCCCGCGCACCGCGACGTCTGACGAGGCGCCGGCAGTCGCTGGCGACACGACGTAGGCGTGTCGTGCCGGGGCCACGGAATCGCGGCTCTGCGGATGGGGAGCCGAGCATCTCTAGGCAAGCGCGGCCGGCAAGCGCGGCCATGACGGGTCGTGCTGGATCACGGAGGAGGCAACTGTCGAGCTCGCTCCCGCATTGGCGAACGCCACAAGATCGGCCCAGCATCCATGGCAATCGTGGCGAGCTCGAGCCGCGCAAGACGCGCGGCTAGAGTCGGGTAGGGAGAAATGGGGCGACACGCGGGCTCGGCGTCGCGGACTGGCGTGGTGCGCGAGCGCGCGGCGAGGCCATGGCGAGATCCTCCCGACGCGCGTGCCAAGTCAGCCGTGTGACGTGGCGCGGTCTCGCGCACCTCTGCCCCCAGTATGTGTCCAATCGGCGCCGCGTTGGCCGATGTTGGCGATGCGTCAGCGACGCGGCGACGCGCGCTGGACTTGCTCTAAAGGTCGTTGCAATGGCAGTCCCCCATAATAGTAGGTAGTTCCTACTATTTCGACAGCAGCAGGTGCTATGTGCGGTCGTACGAAGGCAGTTCGTCGGCTCACCTAACAGGGGGTGTCAGCCGCTACAGCGCCATACAGCTGAGCCGTCTCTGAAATCACACAGGCTAACGCGAAAGCGCCAGTGACAATCCCCACGGAGCATGTCGTTTTGCCGCCAACATTCGAATTATTTTTTGTTTTTGGCCAGAAGGACAAAATGAAATGTCCCAAAGAAAGGCGGATCCGAAAGATAGGCGGGCACCCTCACCCCGCCTTCTGTTCCCGCGCCCGCGCAAATTCATTTGTTTCGGATCGCGGCACAAGCGCAGGCTGCTCAACTATATAAGGGTGGACAAGATGCGTGCGTCTTTGCACAACCCGCGGCACAAGCGAAGGGGTAAGTTACGCCTCTCCGGTAGTTCATGCTTGGCTTTAATTTTGACGCCGCCTTCGGCATTCCTTCTTACTTTGGTTCGATTTCTCTTACAGAACGTATTGCCGCTCGAAGCGACGCAAGCAGAGGAGCACCATGCAGCAGATGACCTGGTTCAACCGCGCCAAGAGAACCCCACGCGACAACGCAGGATCAGCAATCCCAGTAGGCACGACGCAGTCCACCCCGAGGAATCATACTTTTGGTAACTGCACCCTCTTCACACACCTCAATGAGATAGTCAAAGGATTTTCAGAACATCACCTCCGCCTATGCCGCGAAGCCGGATTCGGCGCATTCGCGAATGGCATGCATGAGGTTCGGCTTGATCAGTACTTTAGCATATGGCTTATGTCCAAAGTAGACACCCTCTCTCGTAACATATCGTTGAAGGGCCAAACCAACCTACAATTCTTCCACGAGGATGTACACTGTGTTTTTGGCATGCCTTACACGGGGAAGGTTCCTTGGGACCACACGCTCCCAAAAGGATCAAGAACCATTAATCTAGTTAGAGAGTCCATTGGCTCGCTGTCGGACGATGAACCGGCAAGCGAGGCAGCCGAGAGAAAACTCCGCAGTTTGGAACCCATGCGTTCAGTAGAAGATGAGCACAATTTCCTGAGAGCATTTATAGTGTACGTGATTAGCATGTTGGTAGACTCGAAGACACCCGGAGACTTTGAAAATGAAAATTACTTCCCCGGCCTGGTGGACATGTCGAAAGTTTCATCAATCAACTGGGCCGCATGCGTCGTTGAAGCAGCCCTTGACGCTTGCCGAGCAGCGCGGATAGACGCGAAGAAGAGATCAACACCATGCCCGCCTGCCGGAGCGCTGTTATTCCTGCAGGTTTCAAGATTAAGTTTGAGTTTATCACGCACGTACAATTCATATGACATATAGATTAATTTATCATCCCACTACCGTCTTTTATTTCTTAGATATTCTACTTGGACAATATGGATTACGGCCAGGACAACGCCCCTAAGGGAACGGTTCCAAGAATGGCGGCGTTCGACCAGCAGACGTTGTCTCGCCTCATTCTCGCGGACATAGTAGGTCTGAAGGGCCCGGGACCATCCAGGGTCTTTGGCGCGGGGAAGGTAGAGGACCGCCACGTATTTTCATTTATTTATTACAATAAGGGGAGACCGGGGCCCAAGCGGTCGCAAGGATTTATACTTATAGCAGTAACCAGCAGGTACGCGCGGCACAAGAGGTGATGTACAGGAGGACGGTGAGCAATAGGTGGAAGGAACCGGAGGCAGCGGCACAGGCAGAGGCTAGTAAAACCGGCCCAAAGAGGCAAAGGAACTCAGATGTAAAGGCCAGCAGTCCCTGTCGCAGTACACCCAGGAACCACAATCTTGTACGCACGCATCAGGCCATCATTTTTTTAATCATTTTTCTGATACTGACACCGGCATATTTGACTTCACTTCAATGCAATTTATTTCCAGGATGATGTACGTAAATCGATTCTCGTAAAGGGCTTCAAGGCAAAATGCCTAAAGCTATTGACTCAAGCCAGGGCGGGGATAGACAAAGAAATAGACAGCCTTGTGCGCGAACTCGAAGCCATGCACATCTCAGACAGCACCATACCAAAGGCACGTGCGGACGTCTCCAAATCCCAAGGTGTGTGTTTCAATGCTGGCAGGGTGTGGGGTCTATTTTTTTTCTTCTAAGCAAGGCAGTTCGGTCTATAACCTCTAACGTTGCTCAAAACGCAGGGAGCCCTACGGCGTGCTCTCCAGGGACACCAGGCGAACAGAGCTGCGTGACATCGTCATCGTGGGATTTCCCAGCCCCCTCGTTTGAGCTCGACATTGAAGAGGTAGAAACGGCGACACCAAACAACAGAGCGCCGTCGCCACGTGCGGGTGGAATGATAGACGGCGCCGTCACTCCAAGCCCACCAAGGAAGACGAGGCGCCAGAGATCACCACTCACGCAGGCGAAGCAGTCAGCAGAAGCGTTCCTGATCGCAAAAAGATCGATAATGGAGACGGAGATCAACTTGAACATGTCAGCAGCCGAAGAAGAGTTCGCTGTCTCCCCCATCACGAAGAAGCATGCAGAGAAAGGCAAGGTGGCCAGGTCTCCCTGGGAAATTCCGGGAGGGATAAAGAGTCGCGACCAGTATCAGGCTATGAAGTTCTATTCGTGGGGAACTGCAGCAAGCAGCGAGACGTTGTTAAGGTACAACACTCAATCAAGCCCAGGCGTCATAATAGCACTCATCATTACGACAAACCGATGGTCCTTTTTCTTCTTTTCCTTTTGCGGCACAGATGCTGGCTGCGACACGACGTCCCCAAGTTCATCGAGATGCAGGGAACCACAATTGTAGAGGCATTCAAGAACGGGGGCGAACTAACCACGGATATATGCGATGCGTTCTTCAGAGTGCTGTGGCAGGACGACATGGAGGCACGCGTCAAGAAAGAGAAACATGCATGGAGGCACTTCTTGGAGACGGATTTTGCGGTTAGAATCATCACATTTGGCAGCATCCCATTTTTTTTTCGCTACGTAACAAGCAAAGGACCATCATCTATTTATTTTCGTAACAGATCAGGGTGTTAGCTGAAGAGAATGTTATCGATTCAAGATCCATCAGGGAACAATTCACTGGGGCGCACATCACGTACGAGTTATGCCGGTGCCAAATGGTAAGTCCCGGTGCCCACTTAAGGTTCACATGACACCTATTCAAGGACTAACAATATCGTTTGTACTATGTGGATTTTTTTTGCGCAGATGATGTGCTTAGCAAAGGTGGAGAAAAATTGGTCGGTAATAGCATGGGACTTGAAACGCGAGCACATCAACGTGTTCGCCCCCGGGTACACGTGTGCGGACAAGGAAAACAGATGGGCGCTGCACACACAGGTGGCCAACAAGCTGCACACAGCGCTACGTCAGTGCATCTGCACGTTCTTTCAGGGCTGGGAAATAAACCAAAAATCATGGCCGCTGGTGTTCAGAGGCCAGCAGCCAGCAGCCAACGTGGAAAAGGGAGAAGGATGGTCCGAGTCGGGAGTCATCGCTCTAAATTTCTGCCGCACCTTCAACGGCGTCTGCCACGAGTCGACGGAAGAGGTACCCCCCCCCCCCTCCCGACACCCACACACACACCCCCCTTATACGCAAAGCGATTATAGAATTAACGCGACGGACTTTGTTTTTCTGCCATCGTGCAGGCCACAGACAACACAAACGCCAGAGCCGGAATCATGTATGACATAATGCACCTGAAGCGGAACAAGGGCCACCCACCACCATCATTCGTGGAGGACGTGTCCGATTAAGGCATCCCAGATTTGTACCGTCAGGCGACGGGCGATGTAGTGGCCGGTCAGGGGGGGCGGGGCAGTTGTGTGCCCTCCCCTGTAGAACGGCAGTGTACCATTTTTATTTTATGCAGTGTATCTGTTGGCATCGTTCGGGACTTTTTCGTTCAGTGTATTAATCTGAATCAACGCAAGCTACCACGTGTCTATTACTCTTCTAACCGCACGATGGAAGAAAACAGCAACTGCAAACCCGAAACGAGTAGTCATTTGGGCCGGCACGTCTTTAAATGCCACCAGGCCCTGGCGCATTTATCCCAACTCGGGTGCACGCAACCGACTCCACGAACAGTTAGACAGAACAAATTCAGCCTCATGCAGACGACGTGCATACAGTTGCATGGCTTTTATTGCCGTTACACACCACTATTTATCATTCCATTACAAGGAAACGGACGGGTAGAAAAATCACCTCAAGTAGCGTCAGCCACAAGCACAGCACACCACCACACTCCGCCACACACCCCCTCAGTGAGCGACCTCGCCATGGCAGACCAAGTCTCCATCTCATCCGGTGAGCCTTGCCCCGCCGCAACCGAGCAGGAACAGTCGGACGCTCTGTCGCCGGTAGCGAGCCAGGAGATGGTGGAGTCGCCTGTCCCGACCCAAAAGCCCCCGGCTTCACCTGACAGTAGCCAGTCACCCGTCCACACCCAGCGCCAGCAAGTTCAGCCTAGCAATCCTCCGGCGATTCATGCGGCTCCACAGTTCATCAGCATATTGCCGGAGAGCTCAAATCAAGAGGGAATCAACGTCGCAACAACACTAATGCCGCTCACAGTCAAGCAGATCAGGGACGGGCTCAGCAGCATGAAGGATGGGAGGCTAATCATCAACAAGACCGAGATAACGACCGTAAGTAACCCCTCGGCACGTTTACGAGTTAATTTATACATGAGCATCAGCTCGCTAACGAGTGGCATTCACACGCAGGTGAGGCTAATCGGCAGGGTTCTTGATCCAAAGGAGCAAGATTCTAGGGTGACTTTCATCCTAGACGACGGCACGGGCAGGCTACCGGCTGGAATATGGGTAGGCTACGACCAATCCTTGAAAGATGAAGTGTCAAAAGTCAGGTTAGTATAGTTTTTGTAAAAACCCAGTTTTCTACACGCATGTAATCAATTTGACGTGGCAACACCTATTCGAGTGCAGGAATGGAGAATACGCCTTCGTTGCAGGCCACGTAAAAACTAGGAATTCTCCGGCAACGTTTGAGGCCTACGTATGCAGGTAAGAGAGCACACGCCCGTCCGCTCCTATTTTTTTTTTATATATATATATCCGTGCGTGTAACAATATCGCGCTTCATCCAGGAAAATCACCGACTTTAATGACATCACTCACCACTTCCTGCACGTAATCCATACCGGTCTGCTCCTGAATCGTCAGCCGGTCGCTGCCGCCTTCAATGCGGCCAACAAGACAAGCAGATTGGTGCGTTTCCACAAAAAAATCAGTCGCTAACCCGCGTCACAGGATACTTATGTTTTGTTTTCGTTCATTTTATACCACGTACGAACAGAGCAAGGACGAGGCGCGCCGAGACGCGCATGGAAAGGAATCTACGGTTGTACTCCACGAACAGATCCCGGACTCGCAGCTTCTCAATCCGGTAATAAGAATGGCTTGGCCACTCTAAGGTTGCAATAAATTCAGCACCACATCAATTTATCGTGTTTTTTTTGTTAATCGACAACCATTACCGACCGCAGGGCCAGACCTTGGGCACTCCACTGTCAAACGCAGTCATGCAGGTCATCAAGGAAGTAAACAAAAGGTTGTGTCAACCACTAGATGTAGCCGTTTTGATAGCTGGGACGACCGTCTAATCTAAATGTTTTTCTCGTAACCGCCCCGTCAGTGCAAGCAGCATGGCAGGAGTACACATCGACATGATCAAGGAGACGTTACGAGCCACTGAAGCGGATATCAGGTTTACCAAACGAACTGAGATACATTGTTCATTCTTTATTTAGAGCGTACCGCGCATATGCCTTTTTGTTTTGTAACGGCGGTCTCCCATTTTCCGTGCCCCCAACAGGGTCATCCTACTAGACCTAGCAACCGTCGGGGAGATATACACCACGGTGGACGAAGACCATTACAAAGCCACATGATCACGACGGGGAAGGAGAATAAACCAGGTCGGATACGGCGCCTGCACGGTCGAGCGGTGCGGAGTAGGTTTAGTTTTAGCAGTCTCCAATTTATGTACCAGAACAAGTCTATTTTTACGAATGTTTGTACGCCCACCGTAACCACGGCACATTTGTATTCTGGTGTAATGATGTCTATGTATGAATGTTGCTTTCGTATAATAACGTCACTGCTTGACGCGCGCATGGATCACAGCGGGCACGGTGCGTGGAAGCACATTAAACAAACAACTGGGAGCTTGTACCTAGATCGGACTCTCCGTACCTAGTGCCGCACGCTAGAGGCATTTCAAGTTCGGTTCATGCCACGCCCGCCAAAACCCTAGATGAACGGGAGCACCGGCATTATAAAACCGTACCATTCACACACGTCTGCCACGTACAACACATCACGAATAACACTGTAGAGCCAAGACCAGCGTAGCGGAGTAAATTGGACGAGCTGCATGTAGCTGGTACGATGTGACTGGTCTACAATTTGAGGCAAGTAAATGCCGGCCAATGAGACGTTGTATGAGCCAAAAAGAAACATTTTTCGGGTACACACAGCTAGCGAGACTCGTTTAAATCTTGGCCCTCGGCCCCTTCACACGACGGGATAGAGCAATTAATCTGGCATCGTGCACCGAACCTCTACGCCTGCGCAGCCAGCGCGTCAGAATCATGGCGCGATCTTACGGATGCAGCGCATGCGTGGACGCAGCACAGGCGTCTACACCGCTGACATGCTTTTTGGCTCGCCATACGAAGGAGGTTTCATCTCTCTATAGCTCATTCGGCAAGGACAAAGAGGCCACACCGGTGCAACGCTCACAAGTTTCACAGCTAGCACAGTGATTTGACAATCGGAGCTGCAACCAAAATAACTCGAGTTGTACCAGACGACGACGAAGTTTCGGTGGGAAGACCTGCCACTCTTCGGGGAGGGGGGGATTTCATTCTCCCCAACCGCATGCATGCCCAGCACAGAGGGAACAATATACCCCACACCCTCCCCGCCTGGGCCAGCGGCAAAAGGAAGCTCTCAGAGCAAACAAGTAGCGCAGAGGGTGGGTAGTAGTAGAGTTCCGAGCTCACCACAAAGCGAGCTTCACCATCATGGAGGCGGGAGAGGGTAGCAAGGTATCGAAGAGATCCCTTTTTTTGCGGCTGCTGGTTTGTCTAGTCATGCATTGATAGTTTCTCACACGCTCTTTGTACGCAGGGGAGGAATGGTAGTGGAAATGCAGAGGAGCTGGACGCGGAGAAGGTGGTGATGAGCTCGCCGGCGTCCGGCACCAACAGCCTAAGCAGCAGCGAGTCAGACACAGATCAGTATGAGCTCGCACCGTTGCCGCTTGCTGTGAGTTCATAATTCTCTTTCTCGGCGCGCCAGTGCGCCCCAGCAGACGCCAATCGGACGCCACAGACGGCGAGCGACTACGGCGTTGTGTTTGGTGCTAAATCTGTTCTCGCCATTTTTTCAGTGCATCCCACCGGACGCCAACTGGGCGTCGCCGACGGCGAGCGATTACGTGGCGAGGGCACTCCACGACTCTATCGTTGCATGCGCAGACCTCGGATCAGCACCGCTCTCATTCGTAAGCCGTCCAAACTTTATCTTCATATTCACGTACATCTAAGCCGATCCATGGACTAAGGCTGCATTAACTGATCAAATGAAAATTTCGCACACGCAGGCACCAAGCAGCGCGAGCGACTACTACGGCAGCCACCCATGCTACGACGGCATGGGGATCGCGTCAGGCACCGCCGGCGTCAACAGCTCGTCGGTAGTGACTGACGGCGGGTGGAACCAGAGAGCGGAGGGGGGAAGCCACGGATTGAGGATGGCCGGCATCGGCATAGGAGCGTCTTCGCCGATTGCATCGCAATCGGCGTCGAATCCGACGCCTTTTCGCCCGCTCACAGCGCAAGAGCTGGTAAGCCAGGTACGTGCAGGGCCGTGCAGGGCCGAGTAGGGTACCGAAACGGCATGGGCACCAAAAAATACATGGGTCTAAGGGGGGTAGCGAAACAATTAGAGCTTAAAAAAAATACTAACAAAAAAAAAAGGGTGTACGCGATGGGTATCAGTAAGCCTTTAGGACTTTTTAATAGTTGTACATCTTCCTTTCCCAAGCACGATAGGGGTAGCGTGTTTACCATTGTTTTTTTCATACATTTTTATTTATCGTGATGTCACGCACCGCGGCTGGCCGCACGCAGAACTAGAGTGTGTCTGGAGGGGTTCACGGTAGTAGCAAGCTGTCACGTCACTATATTACAGCACCAGAGAGCCAGCCTTGTCAATCACCGCGCGCAGACACACGCAGCAGTAAATGCCTTTGCAGACCCGGCATATAGCAAGTTCTTAGTTCGCTCCGGCTACACGATTTTTTTTTTTCTTTTCGTTGTACACTCGCCCAGACACGGCTGTAGGAATGAAAGAATCGTCATCTTGCTGCTCGTCGGCCCGGCTAGAGGAGAGGGATTTCCTGGGCGTGGTACCATACAATCCAATAAAATAGTCTCAAGAACACACTAGCGCGCATACATCATTTCAATGGTCGGTTTTTGCAGGGAATCAGAGGAAATGAGGAGTGCCCGCTGGCCCGAATCGAGGGAGCTATGATTCAGCTGAAGCAAGGAATCGAAACTGAGGTATTTGATCTATCACTGCCAGTTAGCCATTTGTCCATGCCACACACCACAGAGCTCCATGTTTTTTTGTGGGTTGCGAGTTCTCGGCTTTCTCTGAATCCGCAAGGGTAAATGGCAGGGATCTTGCGTGGATGGAGGCATAGACAAGATGGAGTTGGGAAGGTTCATGGCGGCGTGCGAGGAGGGGATAGGAAGCATGAAGCGAAAGTGCAGCGAGTTGGAGGACATGTTCATCGATCTGGCAGGATTGGTGAATCCAAACAAGAGGAACAAGCCAACGTCCAACGCTGGGAAGGGCAAGCATCCGGCGGAAAACCAGAGGTTAGTCCAGTTCACGCGTCTTGCTTGTGCATTAGTACGGTCCATTCAGCATTAGACTCACGAATTTAGCACCGACTCTCATGCGCAGCGGCCCGGAACCGTCTCTGACGCTGCACGGGAGCGGATCTGCACGCGGCGCACCAGTGCTGGTCGCACAACCTGTAGGTTCTGCACCACCGCCATTCCCAGTGGCCAAAGCTCTTGCAGCCGTCGGCATCGACATTACCGCCGGCACATCATCCTGTGGCCTGACTTTGCGCCCGCCGCAGCTCAATAGGGGGCTAGTAAGGCCAGCATCGGTAGTGAGGTTGCGCAAGAGGGCCTGCAACGCCCCACACTTCGATCCTATGATCCCAATAGGGGCCGTGTGCACGAGCGAGCGGGCAGCTGACTGGATGATCCGCCTCGCGACGCCATCAGAATTGTCAAAGTAAGTAGCTTATTTGGTTTTCCCCTTCATGGCACGTTTAATTTTGTCCTTTTGAAATCATGTTCGATGTGTAAGGCTATGGTTGAACAGAGATTGGGTCGTCATCGCGACTAGAACCAGCACCACACGGGTACCAGGACACAAGTTCGTCAATATGCTGTTCAAGGCTACAGAGCTGGACATACCATTCATGTCTGCCATGGTCAGGCTGTTGAGGGAGTTCGACAGCCTGATGAGGGATCATGGTGTCGGGGGTCGTCTTAAGCACTATGTCATGCCAGAGTGGGTGGTGAGCACATCGACCATTAACACGCACAAACACATCATCATTATTTTAGATTTTTCAGCCGCTAATAGCATATCACTTCGCATTTTACTCACAGGGTTACATATGCAAGGGTGACGCTGCCGAAGGGATGTCGCTCCAGCATTTCAGGAACGGACCGGCCGTTCACAGGCTCAAAAGCTGCTCACAGGTATCCCTTCTATCACCACACAATAGATGCAGACGGTATCAAGAGTTTTTGCGTTTAGCATGAGCTGTCGGGCTTACAATCCGGTGCCCCCTTTTTTCCTTTTTTTCCTAGATCATGATACCGGTGCGTCTGCCCAGTTCTCTTGAGTCCAGATGGGCATGTTACTTCATTGATATCCTAGACAAGACCATGATCGTCATGGATCCAATGCTGGTGTCTCAGTCGCATGCACCGGCTTTTGCATTTCATGAGCATGCATCTCGCCTTGTGCTAGAAGAGGCTGTCAAGTGCATGCACATGGTGACCAACGACCTCTCACTACTGCAAGCAAACTGGACTATCGGGATCCAGGTCTTCGACGAACCTAGATGCAACGGGTAAGGAGCCCATGCAGAGATCGGAGTACTCTCACATCTCATTCATACTTATCACGGAGATTATGTCATTGCAGGTGGGATACAAGCATATACACGATCAACTGCATGCGCTGGATGGAAGAGGCAACAGCCAACCCCAATGAGGTGGACATCAGCACGCTGTATCTCGACCAGGTCGGTATTATTGACTCAAGTGCAAACAAAGCACCTTATATCCGAGCGGGTTTCTGACCCTAACAAAATACCATAACGCAGGTGGCCGGCTACCACACCAGACTGGACCTCGGGTTCAAGCTCCTTCGACTCAGCTTCAACAAGGGGAGGATGCCAGAAGACATGCCGCAGCCTTGACCTGTCAGTCTCCAGCAAGGAGGATGGGTATATCAGCAGTGTATTATCGTGTGTAGCAGTCAGTAACATTGCCATTTGTATCAAGACTAATTTGTATCGGGCACTATTAAGCTTTTTTTTTCATGGTTGAACTCTAGCTTCTGGAATTTGTATGTCTTAAAAGACTAGTCACTGAATATGTTTTTCAATCGTATGAAATATAGTCGGTGTCTATTTAGAGCAGTTATAACGAGCTTGATTCAGTGGGCGAAGACGCCGGAAGTTTGACGGGCCGAAGCGTGGCTTAACCACTGACTGCTAGATCCCACGCCGACAGAAGTCTCGCTTACAGCCGGGAGCGGGCGCAACAGCAGACGCAATTCACACAGACTAGTTGTTAGCCCAACGCTGTAAAGCACAGAACAAAGCTAGTCCAATAATAACGCTTTATTACGGATGCAAACGAATTAACGGCAGTACATATGGTGGGAGGATTTTCTGGGACAGGCACACAGTCACCCGCTACAACCACCTTCCAGAGTCGCGACTGGGCGCCTGACACAAGCTACTAGATGCAAGGCACAACACCTATCCACGCACACCGCCCTGAAGGCGAGGGACGACAGCACAACAATCAGTGCAGACATAACGACTATCACAATAGTCACTTTCCTATCTAGGATAGAGATCCTGACGCGATGTAGTCGTAATCTGGATGATTGTCGCGTACAGGGCTTGGAGCGGAGACGGCCGCGGACACGCCAGCATGAGAACCAACGGATATGGCGCTGCCCTGTGGAGGTGCACGGGATCGAGGAGCATGCCGAGGCATGGGCACACCATGGACGACAGGGCCGGCGGAGGAAGCCCTGCCCAACCCATCTCTCCAACGGAAGAACCCGCAGTCGCACTGCACCGAAGGAAAACGAGAAACAGACTGTGAGACATCCGAAGCGAGGGAAAGCACGTAATCAGGCAAACAAAAACAACAGCTATTTATTATAAACTAACATGGGGGCATATGCATCGGAGGAAGACTCGCCCCGGGTTCCTTGGAGTATTCGAGCGCCAGACACCGACCCGAACTGCGCAGGAACACATCTCATCGGAGAAGCCAAGGAAGTTCTCGCTAGCCATCACGGATGCGGAAGCCATCTCTCTTTTTTGTTTACATGCGTGTTGAGATAGGCGGTGTGATGGGATCCGGTGGGAGACGATCGTTTTATAAGCAGAGTAGATCATGCCGTTGCACAACGGCTACGTGCAATAATGAGGGTGGGTCGACTGGACTCCATCCGCTTCACCGACGCCCGCCGCTGCAACGTCATCAAAACCCCGACGGCACATTGTCAGAGCGCGCGTTACGTTGTACGAGCAGCAGAGCGCGGCGCAAAAATTAATCTTTTTTTCTTCAATCGGGGCGTGCATGCGTCGATGTAGCGACGACAGTTCAAAGCGTGCATAATCACAGCATAAACAAGGCACATCGATTAAAACGTCTTTGGAACTAACAGCAAACATTTTTCATGAATTGACAGGAGTTCATAACGGTACAAGCACACTGAAGCGCAATGAAAAAAACAAGCACGGGATACAAGAGTTCAAGACGCACTTAGAACACAAACATAAAACAGCGATACATAGGAGACACAGGCCCCTTCCACAGCACAATATCAGCATCAGGACACTCTTCTGAGAAGCATAGGTAGATTTCCGCCCGCAGGTAGTCCTGTAATGACCTAGCTCCCCGCACGCACGGCACTGCCTGGCTGACGGTACTACCCGGTCTTTCACCTTGTTGTTGGGGCAGGCGGAAGCGTAGTGGTCCGCAGCGCCGCAAACTCGACACTTCATCACCACAGAACCTTTCTTCTTCGCGCGGGCACACAATGCTGATACATCAACCGTCTTCCCAGACAGACGGCTGGACTGCCGTACAGGAACATCACCAGCAACCCCGTCACCACCTGTCGGCGGCGGTGCGCCGGCCCGGGGGGCGCTACTAGGAAGGGGCCTCTTGCGCTTCCTGCAGCCAGGGCTCTCGATCGGAGACTTGAACCTGCTCTGCACGGGCCGCCCCCTGGAACGAACCCTTGGAGGTGCAGACGCACCATCAAGGTCCAGTCACGAGGTCGGAGGGGCCATCAGTGACTGTGCCGTCAGAATTTTCGATTACGACAGGTGCCAAAGGAGCGTTGGAACCTGAACTGACAACAGTCATGGAAGAAATGGACTTCTTCGCGCGAGATATGAAGTCCAGTCCAACCTCAAGGCTTTGACGAGAGGAAGAAGACAAGCCGACTAGCTCCATCGCCGCCGAGTACACCAGCGTGCGGAGCGCCGATTCGTCTACCGCGCGCGAGCGCTGCTGGGCGATGGCAACAGCAGCCTCGTCGTTGATGTCCGACTTCGCCTCCCGCGTCCAACGCTTCATGATTAGCCCGGGCGGCACCTCGGGGAAGTTATAGTGCACCAGCACCTGTGTCAAGAGGACCAGACGCATCAAGAACATGGCAATGGAAAATCCCAACCAAAAAAACATAAAAACAAAAAATCAAAGCGTCATAAACCATTGGCTGCGCGGGTACCTTGAGCATGTGCCTGCACGGTATGCCGGAGTGTTCAAACATCTTGCACTGACAAAGAAGTCCCGTCCATCGGGGTCACACCCAACTTTATACTCGGTCATCCCATTGTCCATGTATCCTTGATCACCATGCTACAATCACGCGGAACTCACACCCCCCCGCACCTTCAGCACACGAGAAGGAACCGGATTTGAAGAGCTCCTTGGAAAATCGGTCGTACATAGCCCTAGTGAAGACACTAGCGGCGTGCGACTCGATCGGAACTCCGACGCGCAACGTCCTGGAAACCTGCATCAGAGTGCACAAATACACATAAGTCACGGTCCGGCTAGCGCAACGCAAGATCGGGGCATCCGAGCGAACCTGTTTCGTGACGTGATCCTCTTTCCCCTCATCGGCTTCCCTGTCGGCAACCATACGGTTGTACTGAGAGACGAAGAGGTGCATTGGCGCTGCTCGAGGGATGTAAGTCTTCAAAAGATGGTTGGCACTCTCACTCCGCTGGGTGCTGGTCATGCCTGCGCAAAATGTATCAGTAAAATATGGCTTCGCCCACATTGCCCGGTTTTCGTAGGCGCGGTTCAGGAACTGGTTGTTGCCAAGGTTGTACAGCTCGATCAACTCGGCCCAGCGATGCTCAAACTCCGGCACGGACACCACTTCGTCGAGCAGCTCGTGCAACCGCCTCTTGAACTCAAAATTCTTGGTGTAGATAGGGCCAAGAGACTCTTTCGCCTTGCGCAGTACGTGCCATTTGCACCATCTGTGACGGGCGGTTGGCATCTCTGTTGCAATGGCAGCACGCATAGATTGGCACTGGTCTGCGCAGGAAGATAGACATATTGTGCTCCATAAAGAAAAAAAGCATGTGATACAATAACATTTATTTCGCAAATAACGCACCAGTAAGGATGGTCCTCGGGGGAACGCCGTCCATGGCTTCAACGAACGTCCGGAACGCCCACTGGAAAGCAGCTATGGTCTCCTCGGTGAGCAGCACTGCCCCAAATATCACGGTCTGGAAATGGTGGTTCGCACCGACGAACAAACCAAAGGGAAGATTGTAAAGGTTCGTACGGTATGTGGTGTCGAAAGTAATCGCATCCCCGAAACAAAGATAGTTGAACTTGCTAGACCCATGACACCAGAACAAGGATTTAACCCTCTTATCGCTATCAAACTGCATGCGCAGAACCATAGATGGGTCCTCGGAGCGCATAGTGTTAAACAGCTCCATCGTCTTCATCATATCACCCTCTATCGACTCCTGAGCGAGCCTACCACACAGTGACCTTATAGATTGCCTGCTGAACGGTATGTACTGAGTATTACCATGCATGTTACCTACAATTGAACACACCCTAGAAATCTGCACGTTGTTAGACCTAAGATTCCTAACTAAATCTCGCGTCATCTGGTCTATCCTATTATGCGAGTTCCACTGCTTCCTCTCCCCGCAACTACTGGACATTTCATGGTTATGCTCCCTAACGTGACGGCTAAACCACGAGTCGTCATCCTTTCGCAGCAGACGAATCATGGCTCGGCAGCCGCTCCGCGCGCTGCGCGCATCAGAAGATGTCGTGCCCCTGAAAACACGAAACGTAAAATAGGGTCAACAAATAACCTTCCGCGCGCTGCGCGCATCAGAAGATGAATAGAGAATTCAATAGGGTCAACAAATAACCTCGCACGCGCATACTATGTCTTGGCGTGAGCGCCTCCCAGAAGCGCTCTTCCGGCAACGGCCATAGCGTATGCCGAACCCTTGCTCCCACGAAAACATGTTGTAGAACTCATACCCTTCGGCCGGCGAATCAAAGACAGCACCGATGGTAGGCTCGAAGATTGAACGCCCCCCACGGTTTCCGGCTTGACGAAGCGCCCGTTCTACAGCGCCATAGTTCCACGCAGCGGGAACGCTACAAGGAGCAGAGGTTGAAGAGGATGAATAAGCATACGGAAAAAAAAATGCGTGCTAGATGTGTTTCTCTTAAACACCGACCTGATCCCGTCAGGCATGAACGCCATTGCCAGCCTCCACACTAGTTCGCTCGCCCGCTCCGCCCTGCCTCAGGTTGTCAAGGTCTGCTTGCCACCCGCTTCCACTCGCCTCTTCGTTTG